>PVKM010020040.1:0-23650 GCA_004027735.1 Carollia perspicillata | reverse complement strand
GATACTGTATGTGGGGGTGGGGTCCAAGAGGGAACAATGGCACTTGCTCTGCTCTCTGTTGGATTTCAGTACCTTCTGCTGCATCCCCCAAGCAGACTGGTCCCTTCTGGTGCTGATTCCAATGTGTCTTCTTGGAGCCTCTGACTACAGACTTTTATTTACATCTCATGGGCTACTCCATCCACAAGGGAGGCTACAAAATGAAGGTCCTTAGCTGGGCTCACTGCCAATAATACAGATATTCTCCTATGAAAGGAAGGGGGAACTCTAGATATTGGTCAGAACACAAACAGAGACTATGTTCTTGTTATTGAAATGCATATAACCAGTGAAGAACAGAAGGTTCCTAACCTAGTGAAAACAGTTCAGCAAGGGAGCTGCTGCTCTCAAGACAGTATCCCTTCCAACCTGACTCCAGGGTTCCCAGGGAACAGGGATGGGTTCCCATGGGACAGGGATGGTGCTTCCCCAACACTTTGCAACTAAGGGACTTCCTTATAAATTCTGACTGCTGTTTCTTTTCTCTCCGTTGGTAAGAAAAAAGGGGGTACTTCTTCTTGGCTTAAGGGAAACACCAGTAGAAGCATATTGGGAAATATGTGCTCAAACACATTGTGGGAACAGAAAAAAAATTTCTTGCTATGCTAATTCTACTGCTTCAACATGCATCCCTTAATAGAGGGTAGGTAATAGATCCCGTTTGCATAATGGTGACAGCAGCCACCCATAAAAGCCATTTCTCCTCTAACCTCCATCCCAACTTGTTAACACAAAGGAATGGATCTCCTCAAAGTTCACTTACAGTGTTGACCTTTCATTTTTTATTTCTACTTGAATGAGTACTTATTCTGGACACTGAGAGTATGGACACTCAAATATGCAGCATCTCAGTGTGTGTGTTGGGCACCCACTCTTGCTGATGTATTACATATGATCTTAGTTTTGAATCTTTGTTTAGAGGCACTTTGCTCCCCAACCTTACACTGATCTTATTACAGTTCTCTCTAGGATGGGGTGTGTGTTAAATAAAGCATGTAAAGTACTTGGCAGATGCATGCCTCCTAGGAAAGGAACACCCAGTACGTGTTGGTCATCATTATTGTTAACATCAGTGTTGTTACTTTCTTGCTCCTTGCTAACATCAATGCTTATTCAGTGTGTATTATTTTCTTACAGTCAGACAAAGTAATTATATACACTTATTCTTGCCACCTTCTTCTCTCTGAGTGTCCTCTTTCATTCCTTTCTATATACTGTGCTTCTGCGCTTGCCTCTGACCTCACCTCTGAATGAAATGCCAATCTTTTTAGGCTGTCTTGGGGAACTTGTGAACTGATGCTATCAAATCTGGATGAATGGCATACATACAAGTAGCTAGCTAATCAATAGGTCACTTCCAATATGCTCATCTTCTATTATTGGGCCCACCTGAAATAACAATGAGGTTTTCTATTTATGGAACACCTTCTGCCATGTGTTCTGCAATGTGGAAACACATTCCATAGTTTCCCATAAATCAGATCCTCAGATTTCTTTGACTCATGTTTTCAGTTCACGTGTTGTGGCCTCTGAGTGATTTTGTTGCCTGTCCTTTCTGGCCTCTCCCCAAATTCTTGGCTTGTGAGTGGCATAATGAATTCTAGTCTCATCATCATTAACTGTTGATTGGAAATCCACAGCCAGGTGAAGAGTAGAATGGGAACCCATGTCTTATCACTAAAGCATGCTGGATCTCTACTAACTCATTAGCATACCATGTACAAGCATCCTGCTTTTAATTAGTTACATGGTGTGATAATTAAGTAGTATTTCTTTGCAGTTTCCCCTTGTGTGGGAAAAAACGGGGAGGGAAAAGGTTGGCTAACGATGGAAAGGGGTGTGAAAGCTAAGTAAAAAGTTTTAAGTAATTGTCACTCTGGAGACAAAACAACTAGCAGACTGTCAAGGGGAGGAAAAAATACTTCCCTTATGTTAAAATATCAACAGACCAATTCCTTTCCCCATTCTTGCTGATAATTATCTGAAGGAAATGCTTTCTAAACATTTAAGTCGAAGATAAAAATATATGTTGTCTTTGAGTTTGATGTGAGAGCACAACGTATGTTCTAGCACTAGCCCTGGCCAGGGGGAAATGAACAAGGGGAAGACATGTGCTAGAGTCAGGGCTGGCTAAAGAACCTTAGTGGGACCTGACTGTTTTGCACAGAAACATTTCAGGAAGCCTGAATTTGAGCCCCAGAGAATGACCAAGATAGCTACGTTGTTGAATAGAATATTTCCCCTCACCTGTGTGAAAGATGATAGGCCACTCAACTGTCTCTGACAGTTGTCATGACACCTGGTATGAGCCAAGGCACTGTGGGGAGAAATTTCTTCTCTTAAGAGCTCCATCACCCTGGAAAAATTATTTAGATTATTATGACCAGAACAGCAGGACGTATAAACTAAAGCCATATTCTCGTAGACTATAAACTGTAGAGTTTCTTCTTATGGGGAAGCAGATGGTAGGGCTACGAGTCCTCTATATGTGGATGTGAAAATTACCATATCACCAAAAGGACAGTTGTAAACCTGTTATGATAGAAAGCACCAAATGCAGTTCCACATTGAAACTTAGTAGAAATACATTCTGTAATCTTTTGGAAATCATATTTCCCTCAAACAAGTGCCAAGTTCCCAATTAAAAAATAATCTCCAATGTGAACTTTAGTCTTTTTCTGCGTGATCCTTCCTTATAAAGAATAAAATAGAAAGCTCTGGTTTTCAGTCAAACATATGCAACATTATAAATCTATTTAAAATAGGAAACTAATCTCTAACAAACCCCCTTCAACTGAAAATTAATGTATAGGGAAGCATCTATACACATGTGGTACATAAACATTAGAGCACAGTTGTGAAATAACTAAGTAGAATATTGAAGAAAAAGAGAACTCTAAAATAGAGGCTTGGAAAATAAGTGGATTTAATTAAAATAAAATAAGACTAATGAGTTTAATATTATTTACCTGTCCTCACTACCATCTTCTCTTCTCTAAATCTTCTTTACCCGTTCCCTCTCTTGTTCTCCTGTTATTTATACAAAAGCAGAAACAGTGAACAATCTCCCTTAACTCCTATGAACCTCCCAGAGAATCTGACCTCAGTAGCTGACCTGTGCCAACATTCAACATGGCTTCATAGAGCCAGGGTTTTATGTCGTGAATGCCATCTCTTTCCAGTATATGGGAAATATCACAAGGCATTTCATTGCTCGAACTTGGCAGGCAGTCAGTTCCAGATAACTCTTTACTTTGGTCCAAAATTAAGTCCAGATTAAAATGTAATCTGAAAGAAGAACAAATGGAGGACTTTCTTATCTCTTCATCCCCCAAAAAGTGAATTCTTAGGGTTCTATGAAATAAAGAGGAAGAGACCAGGAAGAGAGCAGAATATGCTGAGCATCTTCCACTTTAATTTGCTGAGCAGCTATACCTCACTAGCATTCTGCAGAACTAGCATATGACTTAATAGTAAAAGGTGGTATTTCCCTTTAATGAGACAGGCAAGTGGTAACAACCAAGTGTAAGCTAATATGCAGACACTTGCATTGCCATCCTGCCTGGGAGCAACACGCCATTTTCAGAGGTATCCTCTCAGAAGTGATCTGGACTTTCCTCTATTCTTGCTTCTGGTTCTCCTAAGCGATTGAGAGTGTCCCATTCCCTTCTGAGTAAAGAAGCCACAGATAACTCCCTTTTGCTTTTAGTAATAATCTTAGCCTTAAAGCCATCCTGCTGCATTTCCTTAGAAATCAAAGAAGGCAACAAAAAGAATACATTTAATATGTAGACAAATAATAGTGGATAAAGTTATTAATTGTTTGGAGTGAGTCTTATAAGTGCAAGGTCATATTTCTAGAACTCTGTACTTTAAAACATAAAACTGTTGATCTAATGAAAGGTAATATAAAGTTGTAATCTCAATATGTACTCCATAAAGTCATGCTTTACTCCATAGAAGTGGAGCTAACGATATTTAAATGTGACACTCAATATACAGTTTCTTACCAAATATATGCAACTATAACAGTATTCATTCTTTTATGTGGTAGATTAATCAACTCCTATTAATGAGAGCTTCCATAGTCCATCATGGTCACCTTCTCATCTCGTCCTGATCACATTCTTTGTTATCCCTGTTATTCATAAATTAAACAAGAGGCTTTACGCCAACATCTTTTTTTCTTCCCCTCCTAGCGTTACCTCCCTCTTGGCTATTAGAGAGCAGGCAGTGACAAAGGGCAGAGTGACAGAGCCCAACCCATAGAGTATCTCTCTAACCAAAACATGACTTCAGGAGCCTGGGGCTTTCTACTTCCTGAGCACCCACCAAACCAGGGTCTGTGAGTGCATCCAAACCCCTCAATCCCTGCACCTGCCTAATGAGGGACAGAGAAGAAGATGCCAAGCAGGCAAAGTTGAAGTTATGGATCTTGCTCTGATTTCAATGATTTCAGGCTTCCTCAGTAAATTCTCTTTTCTTCTTGTCTCCTCTTAAGCACATGATAATATCCTTTGGAACTCTTTCTCTGTTCCTTAGCAAAATGGGCTAAGTGATTTGTGACCAGAAATTTACTGCATTCTTTTCTGTGCAATGGTAGCTTTCTTGACATAATAGTCTAAGCCAGTTTTAGTAGCTCCACATTATTGCACTAAAAAGTGACTGCCGCCCAGAGTGAATAAAGAGTCACATGTCTTCAGCCCATCATTCCAGACTCCCAGGGAGGACCTCGAATATTTTGTTGAGTCAGAGTGGTAAAACATCAACCTAAAAAGATGCACGTTTGGGAGGATGAAAGGCAAGCTCAGTAGGGAGCTAAGGAGGACGTTTTTAGTATTTGTATCAGTTATTCCCCAAAATCTAGTATTTGTATCAGTTATTCCCCAAAATCTAGAAGCCCAAGAAGACAGAAATCTTCACTTGACATCACAATGTAGGATTTATAGTTTATGATTTCTACTTCCCTGGAAGTTAAAATGAGATTTGTGATTCAATCTCACTAGTCAAAGGCACAACAACAGGTGGTAGATATTGATTCTGTTTACGTAGGCAAAGGAAGAAATGTTCAATACTCTTTTAGCACAACAGTCCTTACATTTAGGTGGAAAATAAAATATGAGTATTTCTTTTTCCATTTGGGTCAGGAAAATAGTAAGAAGACAGTAAGGAAGAGGATCCATTAGACTCATTAGGGAAGTGATTTAGTATCTATTACATTTTCAAATTATTCTTCTGTTGTATACATTGACCACATAGGGCATTAAAATGTTTGCTCAACTCTCTCAGTTTAATTTAGAGAGAAGATTTGAGTACAGATATACATACCCAGATGGAGAATAGCAGCACATTCTAGTGGCAAAGAGACTGATCATATTCAGAGCATTTTAGAAAGGACATTTCCAAGATCAGTACATTCTGGGAATGTGCTCACAGTTGGCTAAGAATTTTCTGAAGAACCTAGCCTTCAGAAAGATTGGATGCAGGACTAATTTCCTAGCTGGGCAATTGTTTCCTAAACAGGAAATGGTGCAAACCACAGATCACTTCAAGCAAAGTGAAACTGGAAAAAATGAAATTCAAAGCACCCAGAAAGTTTGAGCTGAAGTGGAGGTATGCCATGAAGAAGAGAGAATCAGATAACAGCTTTCTAAATAGCAAGGTGACATGCTGATAATTCAATGTGATGCAAAGATAATGAAAATGCAGGAAAGCCCTGACTTCATAAATAGATGCAGGCTATCACAGCACAAGAAAGCTGTAGCCTGTAGCTCCTATTTATAAGGTAAGGTGAGACTCTATCAGGCAGTCCCTTTCTAAGTCTGAGAGCCCCAGGATCAGAAAGATACTGATAACTGAAAATGAGAGAAGAAACCAACAACAAAAATGATTAAATAACTTTAGGACATATGAAGAATAAAATAGTTTTATTTCAGTGTGATAACTAGGGAGGAATATGAACGATCTTTATCTACAAGTGCTGTATCAGAAAGTTGTAAACACTAAGGAGGGGAGGGAGTAACTTGTAATACTGTGATACCGAGATGTATGTGGCTAAAGGTAATAGCATAGAATTATACTACACAAAACATAATTTGGAAGCACTGAAATATTCTTCAGAAAAGTTAATTGTACACAAACTGTTTCACATACCCTTAATATTCATCAACTGCATCCTCCCCCAGATGATGCTCTGTCTCTGCCACACCTCTACCCCATCAACAAACACTCAAAAAGAAGCACTTTACTGAAGACTGAATCTCCCACATAAAATGATGTCTTGGACTTTGGGCCTTGGGCCCAGGTTCTCCTACCCCAGTTGGCTTCACCCATGCCAATTGCCTCCCCGCCGGATTGGCTTCACTGATGTCCACAGATGCACACCAATTGGCTTCCTTTCACTAAGCCTCACAAATGTTGATCTGGCTCAGGCCAGAAAAAAATGGGAACCTAAGAGTTATGCTGTTGTAGCAATGCAAATGTTCCACTTCACCCCACCCCTATCCTGGAGCCTACCTGTTCTTCCTCTAGGTGTCCAAAGGCTATAGTTAATGACCTGGCAGATATGTAATGCTTTCAAAGACAGTCCCAAGGCTATGTATGTACTGAGAAATTACTAGAAATTCTATTACTAGCTCTCATTTCTATTTCTATTTTTATATATTTTATATTTATAGAATATTAATATGATTTGTAATATATTAGTAAAGCAGTTCATGTATATATTTGAAAATGAACAAGCATATTTGAGATCATGTACTTTAAATATACAAGGTCTGGCAGAAGTAACACCTGCTTGAGTGTGGTTGGTAGGGTAATAATATGGGTGTAATAATGTATAGTTTTAATTTGAACATTTCATATAAATGTCATATGGTGTGCTTGAGTATGATATTGTTATGTTATAGAATTATATGCTTATGATATCATAATAAAATATTTTATAATAAAAAGGGGCATCATGTGTCCCAGACCCTGGATATATTTTTAAACAGGAGAGAGGTATGTAGAGGTTAAAGAGTCCTACCTACAGCTAAAGGTCTCATTAAATATCAAATGAAATACAGCTTGTTTTCTTAAGTCCTTCAGAAAGTCAAATATTCTATACAAATGCAAAAAGAGAATCTTTATGGAAAAGATTAGGAGGAAGGGAAGTTTAGCATCCCTTTCCTTGGAGAAAGACAGTCAATCATCTGAGAACTTCCTAAATGCAAATTGAAGATTTGACCAGACTCATGAGGAAAATACTTACACTTGGAAATGTCTGCTCTGAAGCAACAACCCTATCTGGGAAATTGCAGAAAGACTAAGAAGAAAAACTATAAAAAATGAAAATATTCTGAGCTGAAGCAGAGAGGAGAGAGCAAGTAGGAATGACATTGCAGAGGACAAGGCTAGTTGTTATGGTCGCAGGGAGAGAAGAAGTATAAGAATCAAACACTCTCTTATATCTAAGGGTATTTGTTACCAAAAGAATTCTTCAGTCATTTGCACACTCAAACAATAGGAAGTATATTATTGCCAGCAACTTGACCACAGCATTACATACCAATGCCTCCAGCACCACAACAGCACATATTTATGTAGGGCTTCCTAAATTAAAAACTAGTTTCATGCACATCACTACCATACTGGCTTCTAGTTGTGAAAAATACAGAAGTAATCAAAGTTGTAGTGTTGGTGGAAATCAGGCTCTTTCACAGATCAGGAGGAAAGCATTTCAAGGACTCATGCACAAGGGATTGTGATGTGACAAGGTTTATTTGGGTGGAAATCTGTCCCTGGGTTTTCAATTTCCCATCTCCCTTTTTCCCACCAGAGAAAAAGTCCAACCATGTCTTTAGCAAGGTCCAAAAAAGCTAGTGTCCAGTGTTTCTCTTTCATATTAAAGCTTAGTCCTTCAGGGCCCATGAAGTCTGCCATGGGTCTCAGTAGCTGCTACACCTACCTGCACGGTCATGTGGCCCCCAGCAAGAGAGAATGCAAGAACACATGGGGCAAGTACAGGTTACTGAAACAGAGAGAGAGAGAGAGAGAGAGAGAGAGAGAGAGAGAGAGCGCCTTTGTTCCCCTGAGGTTACATCCAGGAACTTTTTCAAAATAACCAATTATCATCCCAAGCTTTCAGGGGCTTATGATGGGTCCAGCCCCTAGTTAGACTGACAGGCCTCTGTGGTTAAGCACCTGTCCCTGCATCCCCCAACAATTCAGTACTAGAGGGCAAGCTGTGCTTCTGGGGAGATTTCCTGTGCTGCTAGGATTAAGTCCCCTCTGCAGCAGTCCCCTGGATTGTGTGAAGCTGTAGCTTCCTGATGGAACAGTCTTATGCTCTGCAGTTCATTAAGCTCTAAGCAAGCAGGCTTATGCTTCCTACTTTATTAAGCTCAATGTCAAATTCCTTTTCCTCTCTTTCTTATTAATAACTAGTTAACTACCTACAATAACAATATAAGCTTTAACATAAGAAAGAACACACATATAACTACAAAAAAACAATGAACATAAGAAAAGGCTTTGGCAACATTTTCCAGTTTTAGTACATATTGTAGACTGTCAGGGCTGAAAATGTACCAGTCTAAATTCTTCACCATTTGTAAGCAAAATACAGCCGTTGAATGCTGTCTTATACCCATGTGGCACTATTAGAACATACAAACCATGTTTTTAATTTGAGTGTTTTCAACTGCTATCTGTGGCCCAATGTGTCATGAATAAGCTAAAATAAATGCTTTTGATTACATAAAATTGATTGAGACATATGCCTTGTTGGTAAGATGGTGTTGGCATTCTGAGACTGACATATTATTGAGTAGCTAAATGTATGTTGTGAAAGTTTATCGGCTGAATGCATAGCAACTGAACAATTTTTCAGAATTTTGAATTTTTATTATGCTAATTACTAAAATGTTGAATAGCACACCAATAAACTGATATGTTTTGGTTAAAAAAATAAAGACAATCTTTGTGTAGGATCAAACTGAATTTAAACATCTAAAGAATATGTGGAATGACTACAGAATGACTACATGTGTAGATTTTAAAAAATAAAATATGTATTGATACAAGATATTATTCAAAAGTTTTCGGGAGTGTTCCACATAAACCATTTGCTAAGAAAGTACAAATTTATGCATCAGTGTCACTCTTTTCTGTTATGGAGCCCCTTTGCATTACTATATACACAAAAAGGGATCATTCTCAAAGCATATATTCATCTGAAAATAGTGCCTCTGTATTACTGTTAAGTGACTGTGTTCATCTTCAGGAAGCAGAGCTAAAGATGTGATGATATTTTCTTATCATATTTCTATTGGCCATTTGTGCCTCCTTAATTAAAACTATGGACCTGGTTGTTACTTAGAATGTGATACATTTATATAAAAGAGATTTTCATCACCTAATTACAGTATTATTTTTTTAAATGTTCCTTTTTTTCTAGAATTTGGTTAGATTTCAATTTAAAAAAACTTGGAAAAAATTGCCCCTGACCATTTGTTTAATATTTTAAGGATTAAGGTTTTCAAATATACTAATTATTTAAGGGAAAGAATCCTTACTCAAAAAATGCATTAAAGTTTCAATATTTAACTAAGTTTATCATTGATTCTCAGCCAATGAAATGTATATTTTGAAAGTTACTAAAAATTCAAAGGATACTGATAGAAATGGTAGGAAAGAAAGATGATAATGAGGGTTGGAAAATAATTTGGAAGAAGATAGATTCATCTTTAGATTTATTCATTAATGTTGTAGAAAGGCGACTTTGTTCAATTTAGTTCAAAAGGATATAGGATTGCACATTCTTCATTTTTTTTTATAAGAATGAAATAAAGGACAAGAAAATATGTTGGAATCAAAGAATTAGTCAAAAGCAAGTAGGATGACAAGTTAGGGTCAATGAGCATCAGTTTAAATGCCTCCCATTTTACCTGATAATTGTCAAGTCATTAATTTTATAGTGCTAATTAATATTACTCATAGTTAATGAGGCGCTGCAAAAATTTGAGCTATTAAGAAACGCGAAAGTATTTTTCTGTGTTTACTGAGGAGGCAAAGAAATACTTTTAAAAGTTTTTCAATAAAATAGTTGAAACAAGAAAAAGACACAAAGAATAACATTTGCTTAACTATTTGTTGATTTAATTAATATTTTGGAGTACCTACTATGTATCAGAAGATCTAGGTAATAAGGTTACAGTAATAAGCAAGACTAAAAATATCCCTGGAGCTTTAATTTAAAAAACCAGAAAAATTACACTGTTCATTATAATTCTCAACCAGATATTTAAGCTGATTCTATGCTCTCTTTTGTTGTTTATTTAATAATTGGCAGAAAATACTTAGAACAAATTTATAATTTTATACAGGAATATACAATAACACCATTGTTTCATATAATCCAAGTTTGTTACATAAAGTAGTTATACTGTACTACTCTTTGCTTACAATTGAATCCTATATGATAAAAGAAATTATCCAGCACTGACTGGTGTGGCTCAGTGGGTTGAGTGCTGACTTGCAAACCAAAGGGTTGCTGGTTCGATTCCCAGTCTGGGCACACACCTGAGCTGCGGGCCAGGTTCCCCAGTAGGGGGTGTGAAAGAAGCAACCACACATCGATGTTTCTCTTCCTCTCTTTTTCCCTCCCTTCCCCTCTCTAAAAAGAAACAAATAAAATCTTTTTTAAAAAGAAATTATCCAAAGACTGTTGAAAAGCAGAAAATATAGGAGAGAATTAAAGGGAAAATAAAGAGGACTAAGAAAACAGTAAACATTTGTTATGGATGGAATATTTTGTATCTCCCAAATTCATATGCTGTGATCCTAATACTCAGTGTGATGGTACAAGGAGGTGGGACTTTTGGGAGGTGATTAGTTGGTGAGGATGTGGTATTGGTGCCCTCATAAGAGAGACCTTGGAGAGCTCTCTCACCCCTTATATCATGTAAGGATATAGCAAGATGTCTGTTAATGAACCAGGAAGCAGGCTTTCACTAGACAACGAATCTTCCAGTGCCTTGATCTTACATTTTCTCAGCTCCAGAATTGTGTGAAATAAATGTTTGTTGTTTAAGCCACCAGTATGTGGTACTTTTGTGACAGAAGTCCAGATTAAGGCATCATCTATCAGAGAGGAAGAATGCTTTACATAGTATATGATTGGGGCTTAATGTTTTCTCTTTGTTCTAGGTCTTTAAGGGATGGAGGATACATGTGTAGATTGGGTAAATGTGTACCAGTTTTATTAGTCTGGCAGAGTCATCTTCTGTAACTCCATTGCTTGGCTGCCTCCTTTCAATGGGTCGGACACATAACGTGACTCTGAGGCTAAAGGGCAAACCTCTGACCCCCTTTCATAAATTTAGAACTTGGAACCTATGCACTGATATTTCTTGTCTGAGGAGCACAAATTTTACTGTGGAAACCACACCCTGGGCCTTGCCCAAAGTGCCCCCCAACATGGAACTTGGAAGCAGATGGCCCAAAGATGGCGTTCCCAGGGGTGGAGGAACAGGCAAGAAGCACTCGCGGCCCTTGAGTATAGCAGCTGACAAAAAGATAATGGGACTTGTTTCCAGCTACTGAGGAACAGTAACTTGTGCCACTCAGAAAAAGTGGCTCAGCCAGCGTCTTGGTGTGACCCATCATACTCATCCTTTCTCTCCTTCCTTTTCACTTGGAGTGAAGAAAATGAGGGGATGAAATGAATGGAATTATTGTACTTGAAGGGAAAGTGAGGTGACAAGGGGACAGAAGAAGGAAGAGAAGGGTACCCATCACAGGAGACGTGGATAAAGGATGTTGGTGATTTTGAGAGGATCAGATATTTTGAGCAGCCTTTCAACCCTTTACTTTCAACTTTTTGGGTATGTGGTATATAATTGTAGGTGAAGGCATATTATATATTAATCATGCCATCATATGCTGTTCTCTTACTCCCTCTGACAATTTTTCAACTTCACTCAAGCTGCAAATCACACCATCCAAAGTTAAAGATGGAAAACACCTGTGAGGCCATAGCTCGTCTCTTCTCCTGAGCAGTGTGAGGAAAACCAGTCTTTCCCTCAGTATTTTGTAAAAGTGATTTTTCTCTCTTCCCACACCGGTGTGCACAAAGGTCTGCCCAAACGCTCCTGCCTTGCTGGTTGCCTTTGCACAGAGACAGGTTTGAAACGCACCAGGGGAAGGCAGCGTCTGCTAAATGTTTTATAACGTGTCAGGAAGACTTTATCGAACATTTAATCCAAAACCTGGCTTTGAACCAGGGAGGCATACCATTCCGTAATTAATTTTTTTACCTTCTTTTGCTAATCGCTGATAAAAAGCTTAATTCTATTAACAACTTGACTTGACAAATTGCACCGCTCAACGGAAGCATTTAGAAATTAATTATGCATTTTATTGCATTAGATCGGATAAACAGGGAAGCACCAGCAAGAAAAAAGGAAATCAGGAAAGAAGGAAAGTGCTCACAATATAAACAACCCATTGATGTCTAACTATTTTCATTATGATTCAATGTGTCACCTAAAAAATAAGTAAAATAAACACATAAACCTCTTAAACAGCACCTCCTACTTAAATATGGTTTTGCCTCTAGGCTATGTTAGAAATGCAATTTTTTTCTCTTTTTCCTGGAAGCATACATTTTTTTTTTCTCCCTAAAACCCAAGCTGATTTGGATTCCTAGAGGGACTTCTTGTCTAATTGTCATGTAAACTCAAACTTCCCCTTCTTATATCCTCCAGCTTCTAGTTTTAGGAATCTCAGAGCATGGCCTTCAGGGATTTGACAGAGAGTAACAAATTTTAACAATAGGTGTAATATTGTGCTATTGGAGTATTAGAAAAAGCAGGACAAAAAAGATGAAATTGGCTTGTACTTTATTTCTCTAAAGTTAAATGTTCAAGTGGTCAGAAGATCATATGCAACTTTTATGGTTCTCTGTCTATAAATATACATGTTTCAAAATACTGGTGAAAAGAGATTTTTGGCACTTAATCAGACTGCCTTATCATGCAGTCTTCTACACTGTGTCTGTTTAACCAAAGACCTTACCCTGTAGCAAACTGGTCAATAAATTCTTATGTAAAGCATCATGCTCTTTCTCTCTCACACTCTTGTATTTCTTTGGCCAATCTTCCTTTTCTTAACATGTGCTGAAATAGAATTACAATTTTAGATTTTCTTCAAAAATCGACTGCTTTCGATTGTTCAGTTTTTTATTGCTGTTCCATATCAGTACAGAAGCATGTTACTGAAACAGACATCCCCACCAGTGATGATGAGTGGATCAAGAAGAGGGCCTTGACTATAAGAATCTGTAACGAAGCTGTTCTGTAAAGTGAGATGGAAATGTAGAGAAAATGTGCTTTCACACAGAAGTACTGTGTGAAAAAAGGCACATTCATTAGGACCAAAGGACAAAGAGAAAGGTGCCTTCCCTATGTCCAACCTCAGTAGTTGGTGAAGAGCCCCTCCAATCTGAAGAAATATGAAGAGTAGATATCCTCTTGGAAATCCTCTTCAGGGAAACAGAAAGGGGAAGTCTGAGAGATTGACAAACATGCATATTTTTTACAAATAAGTTTTTATCAGGGAGGTTTATGAAAAAATACATTATAGGGTGATTTGTGAAATTTCTTGGAAATAGTGCCAACCACTGGTTTCTTTCAATAAGATTGAAACTAAGAAGTCAAATCACTAAACAAATTGTAGTCAAAGGTTTATATAAGGCTACAGGTTGGGTTTTCTCTAGTCCTGGTAAAGTCATTGGATTTACTTAAAGTTTGAGTCCCAGCAAAATCATTTTATGACATTACAGAAAGAAGGGGTTAATAGAGGAACTGGTTTTGTTTACTCATGAGAGACAGAAATGGAAGAAACCACATTCAAAGCTGTTTTTACCTTGACATAGTGGACTTTGTTCTCTCAATCTCTCTCTCTCTATCTATCTCTAATCTCTCTTTCTGTCTTTAGTAGTCTATTTCCTTCTCTCATTGTTGCTCTGGCCACATTATGCTATTCTCCTTTTCTGAAAAGCAAGTAGACAGCTGTGAGGGGAATCCTACATTAATCTATGTGTTGCATGAATGAATATAAGAACTGTCAAACCTAGATCTAAGTCACGGACAGAGTGTTGATTATAGAATGCATACAGAAACTTTAATCATCAACAGATAATTTTTAACCCCCTTCTCTGTGTTGAATAATACATGGTTTTGGGATACTAAGAGATGTATTATGGTCCTTGTCCTTAGGGAATATTTTATGTACATTCAGAATGCAGTAAAACAGAAACTGCAGGTTATCATAGTAAACGTCCCCCATGAAAGATGTGCAGTCAGTGTTACTGGACCTTAGAGAATGGAGGACCATCATGAAACTTTAGGGGAAGAAAGTAATGTGAAAGAAGCACAGGGCATTTCGATTGGGAAGAACTAGATGGTCTGAAGAGGAATGTGCACTTCATAAAATGTTATGAGTGGGAAAGGATGATAGTCTTGCCAGGCTCTCTTCAGAAAGGAGAGCTCTGACCTTGACCCTCACAGCAGTTTGCCTCACACCACTCTTCTCAGTTTTCCTGGTAGTGTACTCCACTCTTAACTCTCAAACTCCATTGGTTTTATTTGTTCTTGCTGCTTTAAAACTTCTGAGCTTCAGTAAAGCACAACACACCTGCCCATGTCCAATGTAAAACAAGAAATGAAAAATGTTTATCCTTGCAAAAGGAAACTGCATAGGTTCTTTTTTAGACTAGCTTCAGCTTTGTGAATAAGCAAGAGAGAATTATTAAGGTTTTATTGCCCTTAAGCTTTATGTTGGGCTCCATCTTCCCCTTGCCTCTGCAGTTTTATTTAGATTGCGGTGAATTATCATCTGAAATGATCTATAAAAGATAAAAGACAGATAATGGTAATAAAAACATAATAAAAACACATTGTATGTATTGCATATATGCAGTATTTTAGAAAAATGTGTTTCTCAGGGGACTTTAGCTGATGTTTTCAACTACAACAGCAACTCTTTGTTTGGGGATTGGACGTCACTAACAGAACATCACTGTCTGTTTTCTGTGTTTCCATGGATGATATCTAATGACTGCAAGTCATATTATATGACTGGTTCATATGTACAGATGGTGAAGGGCATTTTATTTCTGTCTTTATTCCATTTGCAAAATGTATCCATTTCTTAGACTTCAACATTCCTAGCTCTCCCTTGAGGAAGAAAGAGGAGGGAAAGGGTGAGGCCATGCACTGCGCTCCATAGCTCTGATCATTCTCCAGACCTGGAACAGCCCTGGGACTGCTGGTATAGCTCAAGATAATGTTGCTCAAAAACTCTAGAAAGGGATGAACTTATTTAATATGTAGGGTGTCTTTTTTTAATGTGGTCAGGGCATTGTAGACCAAATAGGCCTCTGTGTTGGTCGACCAGGACTCATGTCTCCAGTTCACTCGAGGCATCCCTCCATTCTTAATGCTAGGTGTCAAAGACTTGGTCTTCCTGGAGGCTGTTATAAAGCAGGGGGGCGGAATCCCTTAAGGTTAACTTTATGGTGACATTTGTGGGGAAGGCCAAAATCACACTAATGACAGAAAGGGTAGAGTTGAATGCCTATTAAGTAGACATTTATTGCAGTAAAATTTTCCTTGAATCATTCCCATTCATAATGCTAAAATATTTTCTTCTCAGAGAAAATTTCAAGTTATTTATAAAGAAAATGTTTAGCTACTTAGAAACACAGGGCTTCGTGATTACAAGTACCTCTGGAGATTTTCCAAACGAGCCACCTACCACCCTGCAGTGTGCCTTTGGATTTTACCCCACGAACTATTGAGGGAAGCAGCATGGGGGGAAAAAGCAACAATGACGAAATTCTGCCACTACTGAAAAGGCTGGATAAGAGTCTTCATCTCACAGGTCACAGGCTACCTAAAGCCGATTCCCTTAAGGCTAACTTTAAATGGATGACTTGAAAAGTCTCATTTTGTGTGCATTGATTTCATAAGGGTTTCTTCTTGGTGTGAGATTACTGGGTTCTTTCTCTAGCACATCTGAATTGTCCCCAGTGGTGACAGAGCACGCTGCCAACTGCCCTGCCTTCCTAATTATGTGCCGTTCGTGTGGCCCTCACATTTGCGTCTTTGTGCTTGTAGATTGGGTGTGCATTTGTAGACACTTGGCACAGGATTGGCTATATTCTGCAGGGGCCCCGGCAGCCCCCATGTGCTTAAGGACAATGAATGTTAATGTTCCTAGGCAGCAGCAAGAGAAGCAGAGACTCCCCTAATGAGAGCTGACACAAGGAAAAACACTGCCTTTTTGTTTCTCTTGTATGTTAAACAATTCATGAGGTTTGGGGTTGAGTGAGACATTTAATAAACATTGGCCTCTTGGGCTGCCTACAGCTGCTGATTTGTCACTATTGGTCAAATGTATGAGAAGCAAAATTAGTTTTTCAGCTTTGAGGACTTAAGGCTTAGCAAATAATGTAATGCTGTTTACAACCATTTACATTTAAAGGTACAACATGATTTAAGTGATAAGCACTGATTTTTTGGCATGTCTAAAAAAGTAAGACTTTCATAAGATGAAATTAAGGTATTTGCAAAATGAAATCTTTTCTGGAATCTTAACACTGTCATTGTTTTCAGATGTCATTCAGCTTAGGCTTCTAACCTTTATGGGAATCCCTCCTGAGGAAAGGAGTCAGCTACCTATTCCTGTCTGAACATTTTGCCTTGCCTAGTAGTTCCTTTAAGGGAGGTGCTCTCTACAATCTTGAGATAAAAGGAGTGACCCACCAGACTTGACCTATCTTATCTTGCCTGCCTATATCTGTATTTGTGACCTCTCCTATGCTAATGAGCCCACCCATTTTCACTATGATTAACCTTATGAGTAAAGCATCTTCTGGGTGGCTCTGGCCCCAAATGACTGATTCCTGTTAGAATAGTTTTCTTAGTATTGAGGTATTAACTGTCTCTGTCCCATCTCTGCCTTTGTGTATTACCAATGCCCTCCTCAAAAAATTAACACTTAACTTTGTGGCTGAATTAGTAATTTTATTTTTATTTTTTGAAAAAATTATTTTAATTGTTGTTCAATAATTTTAGATCCTAGAGTTTATGAAATTTGAATGATTTCACAAATTGATGCTCAAGTTAGATTTTTCAACCATAAATTAATAATTTGTCCCACTATTTTATACTTTCAGCTGACCCCTTTAAAATGATAGGGATACATTTTATAAAAAGGGAAATTGTTGGCTTGGGGATGCATGTATCACCAAGAGGGCCCCATGTCTTAGCAAAGATGAGTCTGAACCTATGCCAACAAGATGAAGATTAGCATGGACAGCTAATTTTCTGTCCCATGAAGGAATCCCACCTAATGAATGAGCTGGTCATTTATTCTCTGCTTGAGTACTTTGTTTCAACTCTAATATAAACACATGGACAGCGATGAGTTTACTTCCCCTTTTCTCATATATTTTTTTATTGATTTACTTTGCTTTCTTTAGTCACAAGTTTGAGCATCTGAATAAGGTTGAAAAATAACTGTTACACTGTTGTTAATACTTTATGGTTAATTCCTACACAGATAAAATTCTTTTTTGGGTATTTTCTGGGGAAGGATGACTTGAAACAAATGGAGGAAGTCTAGGTGGAGGAGGAAGGAGGCAGCCCTTTAGCAGGGGAAGTGTTACCAACTGTGTAGTCAATACTAGAGCGCGTTCTTTTAGTTCAGACAGTATGCCCCAAGAACTCCTGGTACTCTATATTTGACATGGTGTTTGAGACAACATATATTTCACCTCGATTAAAACAAGTATGCACAGGGAAAATAATAAATACCATGATATCTCTGTTTAAACTAAGATAGGGGAGGAAATACTCCATGCTCTCATTGTCAAGCAGCCTATTTTATTTATTTTATTGAATTTGGTTCTGTATTGTATACGTCATCATTTGGAGGCAGTAAGAGAGAGGCTTAGAGTTTGGAGGAAGATCTGGGTTTTTCTATGGCACTGCTTTCAAACAGCTGAGTGATCCTGGGAAAGTCTGTTATTTCTCTGGATCTCAGGCTCCTTGTTAATAAAATGGGCTTCAAAATAATGTTTATCTTACAGAGTTTATAGGAGACTGAAATGAGATAATGCATTTGGAAGCACTTTATAAATTATGAGTGATTATTTTAATGGCAGGGGTTGTTAATAATGTGATATTGTTATTGGTAAAGCTAATAATAAATAATAATGATAACAATAAAATTCATGCTAAAGAGTAGTATTGGCCCATAATTTTGGTGAAGAGTGATTGATTTATAGGGGCTTTGTGGAACAATATTTTCTGAGACTCTCCTGGGTATGCAGTGCCCAGAAAAATATATTTTAAAGGATCTTTTACTAATTTTATCTAGAATTTGATGAAACATCTGAGAACTCCCAGGATTAGGCAGAAAGATGCTTGTCATCTAGGCACCAAGGCAAAATGATATCAGCTAAAGGGACTAGATGACTTAATCCTGAAACCAAGGGATATTGTTTGGACACACCTTAAATCAACATGCACCCTGACTCTGTCAGTATCAAAGTGTTATTAAACATTAGTTTATTTTAAAATACTTTTCCGATGCAATTTGTATTAGCCTGAAGAGCAACCACTAGCCTTACAAACATAAATTTATACAGACATATGGGTGTACTTGTGTCTACATATATACACGGTGATCTTCAGCCTAAATTCTTGCTCAAGAAACCCGGATGAGGCATGGGCAGGGCAAGGCAGAGTGGAGCTAGTGGCCAAAAGGGTCCAAAGTGGTTGGCCTGAAAACTGAGCAGGGTGGCCATAGTGTAGAAGACAGCGCTGTAAGTCTCATTCGCCTGAGTTTTTGACAAGTCCAGCTAATGTTTACTGAGTAGAGGATATGGGCTAACTGTCTTATTCTGACCTAGAGTTCTTGTCCAGATATTATAGCTGATTAGGTTGCTCCTTTCTCCGTATCTAGAAGTTAAAATCCTGCTCATTTATAAAGGCCCTGGTAGGCTAAAATCTGAAGCTATTTCTAACTTTCTTCAAAAGGTGGGCCCTCCTGCCTGCACCTAAGTTAATTAGCTGGGTATGCATGAATCTCTCCATCTATCCTTGAGCTTCTAGAAATAGGACATCTGTCTCTTTTATCTTTGTATCTCTAGAATCTAGTCCATTACCTTACACAGAGTTTGGTAACTGTTACTACTCCGTGATTAGTAGTGTCACTTTCAAAGAGTATGTCCTCTCAGGTCACCATCTTTTTATTATTCTCCTGTGATTTCTCTACTCTACTGTGTGGTCTCAAACCCACCATGTACTGTAGGTCTCAAGGTTCACATATGCCATTCGATACAATTTAGGAAGAATAAGTAAATCACATTAAGCTCTTTCAGATGAGTCAGTTTGGCCTGAGAACCACTCCCATTTGCTGATTTTATTGTCTCTTGATGTTTACATAATTCACCTGTACTTTAAGCAGTCAGAGATTAGAGAGAGACCTCATTTACTAGCTTCTCTTCTTTCTAGATTCCAAACTTACCTCCAGGCTAAAATTCAGCTTGATAGTCTTTCCTGTTTCTGCTCACAGACACACTAATCCTGAGTGCACTCATAAGCTTACCTTAGTCACAAAACTTCTTCCTTTCCACAGTGTTATTAAGCATTTGGTTCTTACAATTTCTCTAAAAATATTTCCAATTATCTCTATAATTTTATACTTTCGTGTCATATTTGTAGGATTTTCATTTCCATATCAACAAAATATATCTTGATATGTTAACTTTCTTAAATATTTCTTCAACCTATTTATTAGTGTCTTAGGGGATACCATTGATGCATTATGATAATTTTCTTTATTCACAAACCAAGAAACTGTGGCATACATATCAAAAAAAGATCTGAAACGTCTAGAATATATATATATATATATATAGAATATATATATATATATACACACACACACACACATACAGGCATGGTCTAATAGAAAAAGGTAATGAGTTTCCTACCACTGATTGTGAGCAAACAGAAGCCAGCTCACTAGAGAAGTAGGGAAATTAAGGAAGCATTTAAATATTAGATCATGCTCACTCCCAAACTTATAATCTTTCAACTTTCACATCACTAATCAAGATCAGAGTTCTGTGACCTCACTTCTATGTCTTAACTGAAAATGATATGTAAGCCCTGCATGAATTGTTGGTACTGCACTGTTCTATATGATTTTTGTCACCTTCTTTTCTAACACATATCCATTTCCTGGGCATTTCTTTATTAGTGAGAACATGATTACATGTTCTCACTAATAAAGGGTGAAAAAGTTGTTATGAGGCTTGTTGATTTCAAAATGTTCTACAATGAACATCACCTGATTCCCTACTCTGCCTCTCTTCTGCCCTATCATCACCACTACCAGAATAGTTGCAAAGTAAGAGAGAATCCTTCTGTCCCGTGGCTGTTTTAATATTTCTAGGTCTGCCTTTCCATTCGTGAATCAAGTGCTCACTTTCTGACTCTCCCTTCCCCTGCTCTACCATCATGCATCACTGTGGATGCGACATAGGGGGACCACTTCCCCTCCCCTCTCCTGCCCTGAAGTGCTGTGGAGCTCAGAGAATGACATGCAGTTGGGTTGTTTATCACCATGCTGAAAAATGGAAGGATGGCATCGCTACAGGAGCAGATGGCACTGCACGCTTGGCATAATTTTCTCAGACAAACTAGGACTAGGGCTGTGAATACTGGCATTTGCCTGCTATAGTCATTCACATCAAAACATAACAATGAAAATAAGGTACTTTTGCATAAAAATATGGAGATTTTAAATTACATGCATGTAAGTTTCATAAGCTTTCAGGGTGTGCATAAAACGTGGTTGTACTCATAACATTTTTTATCAAGCAAAATTTTGTGGGGCTTTTGCATTTATTTTCTTATGTAGTTCCATAAATGTACTAGGGCAGTGTTATATCAGAAATATACATTTAAGCATGTAGAGTGTATTTGAAAAAATAGAAATAAAAATGATGGTAAAAAGAATAAGAATGTATTTTAAACTCTGGGACCTAACAAATGTCTGAGAGAAAAATATGATGTGATGAAGGGTTATTTATCTTTGTTTTAGAAAACTTGAATTAAGATTCTACTACTTATTAACTGGGTGATTTTCAGCAAGTCATACCTAGTTTTTCTCCTTGGGAAAGTGAATAGTTTAGACTGGATGATGAAAAAGCAAAATAATGTAGGACAAAGATAGGACACCTACCTTTTGGCCTATTTGTGTGGGTTTTTTTGTCTGTTTGTTTTTATTTTGTTTTGTTTTGTTTCATATAAAGAACCATGGAGTGAAAGGAGAGAAAACATAATGAAATGGCTGTGTACTTCAGTGTGTATTTCATTTCTGAAATACACTCCACTTTCTCTTTCCTTTCTTCCTTTATTTTTTTTTAATGGGGCATTTCTTTTTTTTTTTTTTTACGATTTTATTATTTATCTTTAGAGGGGAAGGGAAGGAGAGAGGGAGAGAAATATCAATGTATGGTTGCCTCTCGTGCGTGGACTGCTGGGAACTGGCCTGCAACCCAGGCATGTGCCCTGACTGGGAATTGAACCGCGATCCTTTGATTCGCAGTCCGCACTCAATCCACTGAGCTAGGCCAGCCAGGGCCCTTTCTTCCTTTAGAATCAATAGTTCCATGCCTCAGTTTTGGTTTTCTTTGAGAAAATAGACAACTCCCCAAAAATGGCTGTAGTCTGTCATATTTGAATTGACTTTTACACATATTCATTCACTTAAGAAACTCTGTTGCAGGCAGGTGCTAGATTATAGAGATACAGCAGTGGTCAGGAAATATGCTCTACAGGAATTGACAGTCCAGAGGAGACATATGGCCTACATATACATGTAGTGAGAAATAGCAAGTGCTGAAATAAAACACAGGGGACAGAACCAAATTTTCTAAGAAGATATGGAGAACATTTCACAGAAGAGGTTATATTGGGTTTGAGTTTTAAAAGAATTGTTATAAATTTCCAATAAAGAAAGGAGAAACACTTTATGTAGAGATAACAGTATATACTAGAACAAAGGGTCATGAAATGTCTGACATAATTATACAAAAAAGATAAATTTTATATGACTTGATGCAGGTTATAGATAAAAATGGCAGGAATTAAAAGCTAAGAGGAAAATATGGATCAGATTTTGAAGACTTTGTAATCCTATCTAAGATATTTGGATTTTACCTTTTAAGAAATAAGAAAACAATAGAGATTTTTATATGCAAAAATAAGTATCATGATCATGTAATTTGTTTTATAATAGTTAGGATTTTGACAATAATTTAAAAGGTGTTTTAGCAGGAGAGAGACTGGAGGCTTAGACCACTAGA
The DNA here is from genome assembly GCA_004027735.1 of Carollia perspicillata. Lineage (NCBI taxonomy): Eukaryota > Metazoa > Chordata > Mammalia > Chiroptera > Phyllostomidae > Carollia > Carollia perspicillata. Next base: position 1,179 of record PVKM010020040.1, on the reverse strand, counting down.
AATAGTCTAGGAAAAATAAGTCTAGGACTCTTAATTAAAAGAAGGAGGAGGAAAATATTTCTGAGGCAGCATCAATGGGATTTGGTTACTGATTCAATATTTAATGCAACCAGGAAATCATTGTTTATAGATATTTATTGAATACCTCTTAGGTGTCAGCAACAAGTAAGACTGAGTCCTTGTTTTCTTGGAGTGTATTTTCTAATGGGGAGGGGATAGACAGTACATGAATGAACACATGAATAGCATTATTGAAAGGTGGTAATGGCCTATATCATTAACACAGGATGCCACGTCAGAGCAACAGGGCAGCTGTTTTCAGTTGGTGTGATTAAGTAAGCCTCACTGAGGCAAAGAGGAGAACGACAGGCAGATCAAAACACACAAAGATAAGGAGGAGGAATATTCCAGGCGTAGGACTGGATTTCTATTTTGGAGTTTAAATAGATGAGAACAAAGGAAGCAGAGTATGTTTGGAAGGGCACATGACTTCATCGAGGACATGTTAGGTGTGAGAACATGGATTTGCCTGGTAGGGAACTGGAAATATATCTGGCTACATGATAAGAGATTAGATCTATGTGCATAAATTTGGGAATAACCAGACTGTGGAGGAAAACTGAAGTCATGATTGTGGTAGAGAAACGGAGTAGAATCTAATGGATATAAGCAATTGTCAGCATTGAGAGGATAGGAACTTAGTAAGGGTAGTATGTTTAGTGCTCCAAGGAGAGGGGACAGAGTGCTTTTTTGTGATAGGGATTAAGTAAGGATGACTAGACCTCTAAGTGTTAAAGCAGTTGGAAGAGAAATTGAGGAAGATCTCACCTAGAGAAGTTTATTCCAAATGTGTTTCAGATACAGACTTTACAGCAGAGTGGTAAAAGTTTAGGAAATCTTCCATAGGGCTGCACTAGAGAACTTCCTAGGGACAAATAAAAGATTTGCCAAGCAATATATTGTTTCACTGAAATCAGAGGACCCTATTCTGCCATTTGCCAGATTTATAATTTAGAAATTAATATTCCATAATTGTGAGTCTGCAGATAAATTATAATAGATTAAGTCTGGCCTTTAAATAAAAAAATACATGTCATACATTTTATTTTTATCAACTTCTCCATATCTCTTTACCATATCCCTGTACACATTTATTTTTGTAGCAGCATATGATTTGTG
>PVKM010020039.1:0-23674 GCA_004027735.1 Carollia perspicillata | reverse complement strand
ATGGCGTATTTAAATGCCTGTGAGTGTCTAAGTGGTAACAGCATTAGAAAAAGCAGCAAAAAGTAGGTTTGTTCTTAATCTCAACATTTTCATTCAATGAACAGTACAGGCCAACAGAATACTTCTAGAAATCTGTAAGGTAATGAACTGTTGGCATCAGATGCTCACACTGAGTGTTACAGAGCTCCAGTTCCTTCTTTCTACAGCCTTTATTTTCCCATCCGCTTTCCCTTAATTTCTTTCTCCTGTGGTTACAGATTAACGCTTAGACTTACTTTTAATCTCCTTCCTTTTTAAGTTTATTTTGTTTAAAATATCTGGCTAGCAAACCTTTCTGGAAGTTGAAAAAAAACAGATTTCTGTTAAACTTAAAGAAGTTAAATTCTGATCATTTCTCTCCTTGGATCCTAAAACTAAAATCTTTCCATTATTTAAAATATGGTCTTTATAAAATTTATGTGGTGTATTGACTATGTTTGAGGAAAAGACTTTAAATGTTGAAAGTGTGATACAACTTCCACAGCACTTACAGTGTTTACAGATAATCACCCGTACGGCTGTTCCATCCTATCCCATCCCTTCCTCGGTGCAAGGCTGTGACAGAGGCAGGGCGGGCGTCTCATTGCCATTTTGCAGATCATCACACAGAAGGCCGGCCAAATTAACATGACTAGCGAACGGCTCAAGCAGGTCTCAAATTCATGATTCTCTACTAGTGGCCCAGAGTCCTTTCAAGTATCTACACACGTGGTCCCCAAAGTATTTTGATTTATATGATTTTTAATAAAACACGGAGTATATGCCACCAATATGTGTATAGTATTTATTTATAAATCATTTATATGCATGACCATAATATTAGAAGACACACATAAAACAAGACATTTAAAAAGAATGAGGTAAAAATCAAGTAGGACTGCAGAGCCTGACAGCATCTTTTTGTTCGCCAGCTGCTGGCCTGCACGTGCTGCTCTGGCGAGGGGCCTGCTGTGCGCACCACGCATAAGAATGAGCCGCGGAGACAGTCGCCTCACATCTAGTCATGCGGCAATTCAGCACTGTGCCTACTGGTACAGTCATTTGTAGAAAATGATGGCACGGTTTGAATTTCAGGCTACTTTCTTGTTTCCTGTCGTTCTGCATAGTTACAGTTGAGGCAATACTAAAACAGACGGCTCTGTTAGAGTACTGAATCATTTCTATTTGTAAATTATCCCAGGATCCCCAAGTCCATTTCTACTGATAATCGAGATTTGCTGTTGATAAATTTGCCCAGTACTATAACCTGTTTGTTATGGTGTGCTACTTTTTGGCAGATAAACTCTTTACTACCTGGGACAAGTCACGTCCTTTGGAAAACATATGAACTCTAAATGAATGGTTCTATATCATTTTAAGAATAATTGTTAAAAATACAATAATGATGTGCGGGCGTTGATTAGGAAATTTTTTGCCAAGTAACAGCAGAAATTTTTACATCTAAATATAAATATGAATAGATTCAAAATATGCCATAAATCTTTAAAATACTAATAAAATGGACAAACCTTAAGCAAACCTATTAAGTACCTCTATACGTAGCATTAACAATAAATAATAAAGATAATGTAAACAATGAGAATTACAAAGGGTATGATTAATTTTATAGAAAAATACACATTTCTAAAATTGACTCAAGAAGAGGCAGAAACTCAAAGAGTCCAATATCCAAAGAATTAGTAAAAACTCCTGAGGAACAAACACAAGATGATCCCCATGTTCCTTCCATTTCCTAAAGAATAAGAAAACGTGCAAAATTTCCAAACTCATTTTATGAATCCACATGATCTCAACTCCAGAAAAACAAAATCTAGAGGTCAATAAAGCTAATGATTATGGAAGTAAAAATCCTAAATTAAATTTCAGTAACGTGATTACAGGCAGACTTTAAAATAATAATACCCCACGATTAAACGGTGTTCACTGCAGGAATGTAAGGCTATCCCGCCCACAGGAATATGTCAAAGATAAAATACAGTATACTGGGTAGCAACCAAGGGTATTCCTCAATCAGGAATACTGATACAAGGCAAAGAGCTAACTTCGTACTTGATGGTAAAACAGGAAAGGGATTCACATCGCAAAGAAGAATAAGATAAGAAGCTCAACACCACCACTGTTTTAAAATGTTATTCTATACATCCTAGCATGTATAATAAAACAGAATGTAAATACAAATATAAATATTGAAAAAGAAGAGTAAATGATACCTCCACTGCTTGTGATTATCTATCAATAAAGTTCAAGGGAATCACTGAAAAAGCTACGGAAATCAGTAACAGAGCTTGGTAAGGGGGGCAGTAACAATGAAAATATGGAAATGTTTTTACCCACTGTGTTCTGTCACAATGAAAAAGAAACCATTCGGGAGGGCAGCCAATACAAATTTAAGGAATAACTTTAAGAAAGAAATTGGACTTGAATGGGGGAGGGGTCTCTAAAGCTTTACTGAATGGGAGAAAATATTTGAATAAAGGCAGAAACATGATGTGTTCAGTATAAAGAACTCTCGAGATGTTGGTTCTCTTCTAATTAATATACTGTGATCCCAATGAAGAGTTCTAAATACCACACACGTTTGGGAAGACCAACAAAACAGAGGAGCTCACGTTCCATGGGTACGGTTTCAGTGTCACGAGATGAAGGGCTCTATTGGTGGCCAGTGGTGACGGCTGTGCAATGACGTGCCTGTACTTAGTAGCACTGACCTGTACACTCTCAAACGGTTAAGACAGTCAATTTTATGGTGTGTGCACTGTGCTATAACAAAAAAGGCTGGGAAAATACGGAATTATGAATTCTTTTCCATGGCCCAGAGGTTGGGGACCACTGGTGTATGGCACGAGAATAGACAAAAAGGAAGTTTTGAAACAGACTGAAGTATATAATAATTTTCTATTAGTAAACATGGAAGTTCAACTACGGGATCAAATAAGGATTATTCAACAAATGCTGAGAGGATACCTGGTTAATTATTAAAAACTGACAAAAAAGATAGATCAAAAGCACTAAAGGAAAATGTAGATTAAATAAGTCACCCAAATAGCATTGTGATATTAACAATCCGAAGCTGAGGGGGAAGTGTGGGGCTGGAGGAAGTGGAGCCCAGGTGGCTACTGAAGTCAGGCGGTGACGCAGAGCACGGAGGTGCTGTCTGGACGGAGGGATTATGAGTTTCAAATTCATTTTCTTAACAAATTACTTGATTACAACTATATGAAACATACCTCACCCAGAAAGAAAAATAGAGCCTGGACTCCTCCATCCAGTACTTCTCCCCAGACTACTCTTCCTTTTGCATTCGCTACCTCAATGCAAACTTTCGGGATGAGAGAATGGATGCTTTCAAGAGCGTAAACATTTGCTCAGGGTCACATCGCTAACTGCAGGTTGACTTAAGATTCGGACCAGCGTCTACCTAACTGCAGAGTTCATGGTTTCTCTTTGCTGTCTTTGAGGCAGTCTTCCTACTCCCAATATGATGAAAGCACAGGAGTTAAGCAGATGAGATGTAAAATCTATAAAAACATTATGAAGAAATGCATTGTTCAGTGGTTTGGGGCTTCATTTTAATAGCCATGTGATCCTGGGATCATATGAACCATATTGGGTCCTGAAGAACCTGGGACTGAATACAGGTGATGTTGGCAGCTATCCGATTATGTTTAAAGTAGTTAACCTTTCTGGGCTGATTTTTTTTAATCAGTAAAATGGTGGAAATGGTAGCACCTATTCCACAGGATTACTTCAAAAATTAAAATGAGAACTTCCAGAGTTGCTTTTAATAAGTTATAAAGTACTTCACTGGTTCTACGAAATAAACTAATATAATATTTTATGCCACCTATACTTTGGAATAATAAATAAATAAACAAACAAAATAGGAAAATCTGAAGTGTTTGTTTATAAGACTTAAAATCTACTTTGAATTGCCGAGAACCTTGCTCTCAGCGCCATAACACATCCAGTCGAGACGAGGATGCTAACAGCTGTTCCGTGAATCGAACGGCTGGAGGCTTTCCCAGCCCTCCTTAGGGGACACAGATGTGGCGCCACACTCACACTGTTTTGGTTTTGCTGTATTTTTTATTTCTTGCACTTCGGAATTCTTGTAGTGCTTTGATTTAGTAATCTTTTACAAAAGATACAAATAACAAAAACTGTGCTATTAATACTTAATTAGAGCATTTACATTTTTCCTAAGGAAATTTACTCATGTGACTGCACAGCATTATTAAATATGGCAAGTCTGAAGCATTAGAAATTTTGGTTTTATGGAAAAAGTTAAATATGTTGAAGATAAAAACACTTTATTCATACGAATTATCTTTAATTTGATTCAAGAAGCAAAAGGAGATATAAAGGTAATTCAGCAAAGCAAAACCTTTTATTAAATGTCTCAATTTATTACAAAGGTACTGATAAAAACTGAATAGTAACTGATGAATCTAGCAATTAAATGTTATTAAATCTGGCTATGTGCCAATTCAGGGTTACAGACTATTTGTTCACACATGGTCTTTCTAAGGTGGCTTCACATCAGTTTGGAAATGCAAACCCTTAGGATATTGTCTGATACAGAATATTTGCTTTCCCTTTAATTAGGGAGAAAACTCATTGTTAAGTTGTGGGATATAAAGGTCCTTTAAGACTTGAATAGGGTTCATGAAAAAGGTAAAAAAACAATTAAAACCACTATTAAGTTGGAAATACTTCTACTATATATAATTTAAATGCCGACTTTAAAAAAGCTTTTGAAGTAAAGGAGGGAAAGGCTCACCTTCCTCTGGTAAATAGCAATCCAATCAGTTGTGGCAAACCACTTGTGAGTTTTTATGTCGCTCACACCGTTCTTCAGATTTCCAAACCGCTTCGTCAGGTCCACCTGCAGAAGGTTCCTGAGAAGGTCCTTGAGATCGGAGCTGAAGTGCGATGGGAATCGGACCTGCGCAAACACACCAGGCGATAAGCCACACATTCCGAGACTCCTGACGTTTCTCTTTTGACTTCAGAGAGGGATTTTTCTCTAAAGATGATAAGTCATTATATAAACAAAAGTATGTAGTGATAACCTTCAAATACTTTCAACTACACGTTTCAGTCCCCACAGCAGTCTTAAAGAAGAGAACTATTTGGGTGAGTGGGACTATTCTCTTAGGGTCTTGTTTCGGTCAGGAGCCCTCTTTAAAAGCAGAGGCCCCTCTCCACAAAAAGGTGTGTGACATAGACAGCTTTTCCGGCAGTGTCAGAAGGCTCACCCATCTTTAAGAGAGACCCCTTGGGTCCCACATTACAAATCCTGTTTCAGAGACATACAAATTTAAACTTGTAATCTAAATAGAAAACGCAGAATATAAAGATATCAGTATGCACATTTTGAAAAGGGAAGTCTAAAAATGATTATAAAAACCCACACTGCCTTTCGCAGCATAGGAAACCATTTTCATGTATCTGTTGGTGACTTTTAAGCATAATGTTGCTATTATGCAAAAGTATAAAAATGAGTTAGATTGGTTTAAAAGCATTTTCCATTTCCTAAATTATGAAGACTTTACAATTAATTGACTGGCCTCGAGCCTTAAAACCAAACAAACAAAACTCCCCAAAATAACTGAAGATGTTATCATGTATTAAGCAATCAATAAAATAAAAAATTAGGCACAGGAGACCTAGGTCTATTTTTTGTTTTGTTTTAACATGTTCTCCCGAACTCTCTACTCCAACATAATTCCCAGTTCTCACCTTTTTGTTAATATGGGTACTGAGAAGTTAAAATGGATACTACCACCACTCCACCATCCTTTCCACCTTGTTGCCCTCTTCCCCATCACACAGGAAGGTATGTACGCGCATCCATCTGTGTATGCACTGTGTGCTCCTGCGCACTTTTACTCTAATCCCCTTTTCCTGTTATGTACGCCTTGGACCCACTGCAGATTTCCACCCGCACTAAACGCAAACACTATTCTCTGGATTATCACAGCGTTGACTTTGAACTGACTGCAGGCCTCTGTAGAAAATGCTTTAAAGGGTTAACAGACCCATTTCCGAACTCCTTGCACTTTTACTTGGGTTCCCTACAAGTAGCGCCATAATCTTATAACTTGCAAAGTAACGCATTACGTTATCTCTGCTGATCTCCACATGCATTCACTCATTTAACTGTGCTGTGATATGTGTGCATGTCTGTCTTCCCTAGACTATGAGCTTCTGGAGGGAGGGAACTGTGCCATTTTGTGTTTTTACTCCCAGAATTCATTAGATCATTTCAAATAATGTAGTTCATCGATCCTACAGTTACTTATTTAGTATCTACTATGTACCAGGCACTGCTCTAGCTGCTGGGTATACAACAGTGAGCAAAAACAAAGCCTCCGACTTCACGGAGCTTACATCCCAGGTAGGTATGACACAGTCAGTGGATTTGGTACTAACTGTAAAGATGGAGATACTAAGATCAGAGACATTATATAGCTTACCAAATCATTAGACTATAAAGTGGCAGAGCTGGGATTAGATAGCAAGTCTTATGATTCATCGTCTCATAAATTCTGCTCTTTATTATACTGTCTTCAAACATATAGAACTCTGATTTTCAAAAAGCCCAACATACTTGTATATTCTCAGTTCTCAAAGTACAAGTCATGAGCTTGTAAAGCTAGATTCTATGGCACTGCTAGATTCATAACTATGTTTCTCGAAGTGTGGTCCTAGGACCCACTTCCATTAAAACCAACTGGGAGCCCTGGCTGGTGTGGCTCAGCGGATTGAGCACAGGCTTCGAACCAAAGGGCTGCCAGTTTGAATCCCAGTCAGGGCACATGCCTGGGTTGCGGGCCAGGTTCCCAGTGTGGGCACGTGAGAGGCAAACACACACTGATGTTTCTCTCCCTCTTTTTCTCTCTCCCTTCCCCTCTCTCTAAATATAAATAAATGAAATCTTAAAAAAAAAAACAAATAAAAAATAAAATCAACGGGGAGAGTAGAGGATAGAAATGCAGATTCCTGGGACTGACTTTAGGTGACGGGGCTCTGGGCCTGAGCACCTGAGTTTCTACCTCCAAGTGAATCACATGTACGCACATGAAAGCTTGAGGAGCACTATCTGCAACTCTATTTACTTCTTTAGGCAGAAATTTTGTTTTTCTGCTAGTGATAGATAAAAAATTTAATGTAAATAATAAGCTAAAATTATCATACCAGAGGAAAACTAAAAAGTTTTTGTGGCAAGTCACCCAAGACTATTTGAAGGTTAAATAGCTAGTATATGACCAGGATTTGGGTGTCAACTCATATAAATTAGCACTGAAAGCTTCATTTTTGAAAAGCCTGTATTATCACAGACTATATGAGTTTTTTTGTTTCCAAAGGACACAATGGTTTATTACAAGTTAAGCACTATGTTAAACAGTTTACATTCACTGGCTCATAAAATCCAAAACATAACACTGAGGTAAGTACTATTATTACTCCCATTTTAAAGGTGATTACAAGTAATCTGCCCAATACTACGAGCTAATAATTGGTAAGCCTGTAATTTCACACCAGGTACTCTTGAGTCCAGCATGTACACTTTTAATTAGTCTGTACTACTTCTATGATTCAATACCTGTTGATAGTTATTGTCAGGTACTTTATAAAAGGCTAAAATTTTCATCTTAAAAATATTTGCTACACATTTCTTCATTTATCCTAGTTGGAATAAAAACTAGAGTGTATGCGGTGTTCACTGCCTATTTGAAAAATAACACAATTTATCTATAGACAGTGGTTACATTCTTTGTTAAATTCCAAAGAAATAACTTATTTGAAGTAGACCTCTCCTTGTTTAGAATAGTTCTCATGAATTGCTCAATGCAATGTGTTATTCTCTCCTGCATGGTGTTCACAATGATGGACAGTCATGAACTACGTATAAACTATCTTCTGAATTCAGGTAATGTGCACTGCAATGCATGGAGAATATACACACCCAGATAAAGTTGTTCTTTTGGAATGGAGATAAAGCGATGGTTGTGAATTAGTTAATGTGTGTGTATCTGTTTCATCTTCAGAACTGTGACTCTCAGATGGGGAGTGGTAGTGGGGGGAGGTGATGCAGACAGCAGAATCGTTTAGGGACCTTTTCAAATTGTAGACACATCCTCCTCACCTCCACATCACACCCTCTTCTTCCCCAGTGATTCGGACAGTGGCCCACTCTCATAGTGATCCCTGCTAATGAAGGGAATCTGTCCCGGTGTTACAGTAGACTGAGGGAGAAATAATGAGAGTCATTGCGAAAGACCTTTTCCCATGATTGTTCTGAAATGTAGTCAGAAACTCAGCTTCTTTGTTGACTGAACTTTCTGTAGAGCCGTGCTGATTCATCAAACTGAAATTAGGAAGAAAAAAAAACCCAAAACAAAAAGCAAAACAGAAAACAGCTTACAGTTATGTTTTAATCACAAGACCTTTATTTTTAGTGTGCGTTGGGACAAAAGTAGGTTTACAGTTTGCATGGAAAATATAATAATTAATAAATAATACTGCAAGGATAAACTGGTTTTTGTACTCACAACTGTAAACCTACCTTGGCCACACCCTGTATATTAAATCTGGGAACACCAAAGATTTTTATAAGGGAAAGAATGACTGCTTTTCCCCTCAAAACTGCTTCAAAGATGGTATTATTTCTATCCCCATGATCAATTATAACTTCTGCAGAAACTGATGTCAGAATCTTGGAATACTGAAGCTAGAGGGAGCTTAGTTTAATTTAGTCTAAAACCTTCATTTTAGAAATCCAGTGAAGCTACTAACTCAGTCAGTTGCATTGTTGGGAAAATAAATGTAATGCTTATATTTTTCTGCCAGTTCATGCCAGGGCGAATGATACGGAGGTAGCTGTAAAAGAGCCAGACATGGAGAAGACCAGCTAGACCCATTCAACCACCAAATCTAAGAGACAAGATTACTGGAAGCTGGAATTACTTAACATGAAAGAGGTGTTTGTGCAATACACACTTCCTAGAGGGTTTTTTTTTTAATATTTTTATTTATTTTTAGAGAGCGGGGAAGGGAAGGAGAAAGAGTGGGAGAGAAACATCGATGTGTGGTTGCCTCTCATGTGTCCCCTACTGGGGACCTGGCCTGCAACCCAGGCATGTGCCCCGACTGGGAATCGAACCGGAGACCCTTTGCTTCACAGGCCCGTGCTCAATCCACTGAGCCACACCAGCCAGGGCCCTAGAGGGTTTTTTGATCCTTTTTCCTTAATATTTCCTATTTAGGGTTCCTCCCCCCCCCAGCCAATAGATACCAAGTTATTTCTGAGTCTCCTCATGGTATATTCTTGAGAATAAATCTATTTCTCCAGTGAGATATAGACAAACAAAACACATGGTGTGTATCAAAATTATCAGTGGCCATTTAGAAAATACAGATGTTTGTAACACACACAAGACCAAATGAATCAGTAACCCCAACTGTGGGCATCGCTCCTCATGAAAGCTTCTTGAAGGCAGACAGACCACACTGATTTGCTGTATTCAGCATGGGCATGGCATATTTTGTGAGCTCAAGAAATACTTACTGAATGCATATACTCAAATTTGACAAATCCTGAGTGAGCATCTTCAGTGTGCCAGGCACTGATGTGCTTTGTATACAGTGGTACACAAAAGAAGACAAAGATTCCTGTCTTCACAGGGTGTATGTTCTAGTGAGGATGACAGATGATAACTTAGTGATAAGAGTGATGCTTTAACAATTGTCCTCCTGGCACTCCTCCGAAAACCTTGCATTGTAAGGTCATTATTTTGTACTCTGAAGAGAATGGAGACCCACTGCAAGGTTCTAAAGGAGTAGCAGGACCTGATTTAACATTTTAAAGACCTACTCTAGTGACTCAGAGGACAGCAGTGCCAGTGGAGGGGGTACGAAGTGGCTGAATTCCACACGTCTTCTAAAGATAGAGCCAAAATGGTGTTCCTGTGTATCAGTGAGGACTCCAGGGTGTTTGGCCCGAGTAACTGGAAGGATGGGATTGTTGTCAACTAAGATGGGAAAGCTGGTGGGAGGAATGCATTTGCTAGGGAAAACAAAAATCTGGCAGTCTTAGGTCGAATGTGAGATATTTATTAGGCATTAGAGTGGAGAGTTTAGGTAGGAAGCTGAATATGGGAGTCTGTACCTCATGAGTCAGGTATGGGCTAAGAAAATGAATTTAGAAATTGTCAGCTGGCATTAAAAGTCATGAAACTGGATGAGACCACCAGAAAAGGAAGTGCAGAGAAAGAAGAGAAGAGGGCCGAGCCAATGAGATTGAAGAGGTACGGTCCGTAATGCAAGAATAAAACTAAGTTTGTGAAGAACCAAGTGAAGGAATAACAAGTGAACTGCTACGCTTGATTCTATCTCTTGCTTTGCCACAAAGTTCCTTTAGTCTTTGGGCAATTTTGAGTCTTGATTTACCTACATATAGGATGAGTGAGTTAAACTAAATAAAACTGAACACTCTTGTCATCTCAAAAATTCTACCAAGCTGTTTCTTCAAGATTCTGTAGAAAGAAGACCTGGCCTCCAGTCACAGCTCCGGTTACACACGTGTTCCGTGCTTTGGAGAAAAAAAGCCCTTTGTCTTCTGAGTCTCAGTGGCAGGTATGAACAGAAACTAGATAACTTCTATGAAACCACTTTGCATCATGCCTAATATCTTGCAGGCACTAATTCAATACATTTTTAATTTTTTCAGTCTTTCCATTAGAGCAACACATAATGATCTGGAGCTGAATTTTTCAATCAGAGGGAATGTGGAAGACAGCAATATCTATCACTATGTTTCCCGACAGCCCAAGGGCGGTTTGTGCTGGAAAGGGCACCTGGAGAGGGCCGGAAGGCTCTCCTTCCTTCTTGTCTCATGCTTCACCTGGCACTGCGTAGAAGAACACTTTCTTTGTGCGTGTACTTGAAGTTTGATTCAGTGAGGGAGAAAATGGACACCATGACCCTGCTTTGTAAGGATGACATGGTGAATATGACTGGCGACTTAAACAGCTGTCAAATTCCATTATGTACCATGTTAAACCAACTATGAAACTCTGAATCGAGCCAACTTAACAAAATATTTGTTCTGTTTTCAGCACCCATTTTAAAATCTTGTACGTTTTGGCCTTAGTAATGACTATTATTTCCTAAAAATTTAAGAGGAAGTTACCTCCAAAGGCCAATCAGTTCATGTTGTTATTGTATCCACAGAGTGATTTAAATTCACTAACCAGCTGTCTGAATTTATTTTTTTTCTTTTAGAAATAAGACCAAAATCAAATTTGGTCTTTATTCTTTTATTCTAAAAGGATAAAATTTTATTTTATCCTATTTCTTTTAGAATAAAATAAGACCAAAATCAAGTTTGTCTATATGCGGCTTAGTTACAGAAATGACACAGTTGACCTCTGACTGAAGAAGAAGGGAAAGTTTTTACTGCTGCTCTTCAGTCGGGGGGGGAAGACTGTTTAGCCGGCACATTATCTCACATGCATCAGGATAAACTTGACTGGGCCAACATACCTCAAAAGAGTTTGCACACGGCTGACAAACAATAATCTGTTAACTTCTGTCCACAAGCATGTTGGAATAAAATTACAGAAATGGTTTCTCATAAATTAAGTATAGTTCTTAGAAATCTATAATCCCAGTAAAAAATTTATCGAGCACATACAATAGTTATTTTTTCAAAAGACACAACAACTTTTCATACATTAAGCTCTCTATAAATATGGTGCCAAGCTCCATACTGCTTCATAGGACCTGGGGAAACTTTAATCAGCCTGGATCCTACCCATGAACAAAGGTCTAGGACAATTAAAAAAATACTTGCCAATACCGGTACCACAACTGTGGACTCTCCGAGGTGTTTTCTCACCTATGCAGAAAGCCTGGTAGATGTAGCGAGGCTGGATGGTTGCAGAGGGCTATTACCCACCCCACCCAAACAAGTTGAAGGCATTTGCCCATAGGACCGGTAGAACAAACAGCTATCCTGAAGCAGGTATTAAGAAGAATTTTAAATGATCACAGAAAGGCATTAAAATAACGGCCCTGGGTTTTATGCAAGTAGAAAAAAAGGCTTTCACATTTTATGAAAATGATTCGTGAGTAGTCTAAGTCTGTTTAACTATCGCCACAGTCAAATAGAAAGTGGGATTTCAATTTCCCAAAAAGCATTAACAATAGCATCATAGAGAAAGCGTGGTGGTATATCCACATACACGTATGTTGTTTAGGAAACAGAACTTGTGCAAGCCTGCAAGTGCTATGAAAGGTCTGCTTGCAAGAGGTTTGCCCTTGGCAGGTACCCAGGAATTGGAATGGTACCAGTTCTCCCACTGATACAAAACTTTCTTTAAGTGGTATGAGTGCCCCACTGTCCCCAGACTGTTTTTGTACACATGGTTCATCCTAGACATCTGCTTTTGCTCTGAGGGTCTGGCTTCTTGGTGTGTGCTAGGAGAGGGTGCACAAGTGATTCCAATAAAACCTTGGGCACTGCATCTCCAGTGAGTGTCCGTGGGAGACGACACTTCACCAGTGTTGTCACAGTTTGTTCCTGGGGACATTAAATGTATCCCTCATGACTCTGTTGGAAGAGAACTCATTTTTCTTTTTACTTCAGAGGTTTTTAAAAAACAATTTTTATTTTCAATTATAGGTCATGTACAATATATTAGTTTTAGGTGTTCAAGCTGATTAGACATTTACAGGACTTACGAAGTGATCACCCCGAGAAACCTGTTACCCATCTGATGCCACACACAGTTATAACAATGTTACTGACTGCCTTCCCCACGCTGTACTTTAAATTCCCATGACCATTCTGTAACAACCACTGTGTATTTAAAAAAAAAAGATTTTCTTTATTTTTAGAGAGAGAGGAAGGGAGGGAAAAAGAGAGGAAGAGAAGCATCAATCAGTTGCCTCCCACAAGCCCCAACCCGAGACCTGACCCTTTGGTCCACAGACCGGGACGCCATCCACAGAGCCACACCAGCCAGGGCCCAACTTCCACACCTTCGTCCCTTCACCGTTTCACCCTTTGCCCAACCCCTCTCCCTTCTGGCAACCTTCAAAATGGTCTTTGTATCTGTGAGTCTGTTTCTGTTCTGCTTATTCATTTATCTTCTTTTTTAGATCCCACATGTAAGTGAAATCATGTGGCATATATCTTCCTCTGTCTGACTTATTTTATTCAGCACAATACCCTCTAGGTCCACTTATGTTGACAGATGGTGAGATTTCATTCTTTTTTTTTTTTTTTGCTGCCTAGATTTCATTCTTTTTGATGCTGAGTCATATTCCTCTGTATATACACCTCATTTCTCTGTCTACTCATCTACTGATGGTCACTTAGGGAGCTTCCATATATCGGCTATTGTAAATAATGCTGCGATGAACCTATATTAATAGATGTATATGCCTTTTTTTGGTTTGGTGTTTTGGGTTTCTTTGGATAAACACCCAGAAGTGGATTTTCTGGGTACTTTGTCTCTTGTTATAGCCTTTGTCTTAAAGTCTATTTTGTATGAGTATTGCTGCCCCAGCTTTTTGTTAGTTTGTTCATTTCAATTTTCATAAAATATCTTTTTCTATCCCTTTACTTTTCACTAGGTGTGTGTCCTTCCATCTGAAGGGAGTCTCTTGCAGACAGCACGTCTAAGGGTCTTGTTTTGTTATCCGTTCAGCCACTGTGTGTCTTTTGATTGGAGCAGTTAATCTATTTGCATTTAAGGTACTTACTGACAGATATGTATATATATTGCCATTTTATTATTCATGTGATTCATCTTTTTCTCCTCCTTCTTAAAGCAGACCCTTTAACATTGGGAGAGGACTCTTGAAAGCCTGGGCCAGGTTTCCTCTGAACTCAGCCCCCTGTGCCTTTTCCCTTTGCTGACTTTGCTTTGCACCTTTTCCTAGTAAGAAACCTTACAGTGCAGGTGTGCGTTACAACGTAAGCTATCCAATCCTTGGTTATCACTGTACGCTGAATTCTCCCCGTCCACCTAGTGCATCTCCTGGCCTGGGAGCGATGTCAAAAGACCCCGCACACAGAAGGAATAGCCACGAGGCTGCTAATCAATTACCTTTCACGTGAATGTGAATTTTCTTTCAAGAAAAAAATAAACCAAAACTCTTTGATCATCCTGTATACACATATGCTTAAAACTTTGTATTTTGTGTACTGTTTCCTTGTACGTTTCTGATGCTCATTAAAAGTGGAATAATATTTACTTTGTATACAAGGAAGCTAACGATTTTTATAAATTACTTAAGTCAAGGGCTCTAAAGTTGTGGTTTCCACAACAGCTGTTACTTGACTGCCTTATTCGCAAGTATCATTTCTGAGCACAATATTGACTTTCATATTTCCAAGAGTCATTCAGCCAGACAGAGTTGCTGTGGAAAGCTGAACTGATTCTTGTCACAAAGCACACGGCACTGATGCATGAAATCTGAAGACTGAAGAAACTCAGCACAGTCATTGTTAGGATGAGGCATGGTTAATTCGGGAATTATAAAACTTTTCTATTAACTGCATTTTTAAACCTGAACCTTAATATTGCATGAATAATTTGACATTTAAATACCTCCTCCTTTGTTTTTTAAAGGCAAAATATGTGTAGGAGAGAATCTAACAAGCTGATTGATCATTTTTCTGTGTATTTAAAAATACCAGTTTGAGCTACAATATTGTAATAGAGAAAGTAATTAACAATCTAATGTTCAACTATATGTATTTTAGTGAATTAATCACTTCACTAAATACATTTTATTTTAACTTGGATAAGTCACTGATACCTACAATCTTTATAACATGGTTTCAGAATAGAAGATATAATCAACATAAAATGTTGCTGCATAAAATAATATATGCTTTAAAAATTAGAAAAAATTCTAAATGAAAAGTATATTTTACATGATATATTGCATCATTAAGACCATTAAAAATTTAAATACAAATAGGATTCATAAATAAAAAGTCATAATGGAATTTTTAATAACTTGAACAATTCTAAAATATTAAAAACTAGTTAGTCTCCTATTTGGATTTTAGCTACTAAGCAGTTTTGCGATGTGGAGAGAGAGATGTTCAAGTATGGATTTGAGTGCTGAAACAGATGGTTTTATTGGGAAATGGTGAATATGATTTTATATTTATGTAATACAGAACCTAGAGATCATGTAATGGCGATATTCTGATTTCATGAGTTCTACTTGAACTGAGGGAACGAACAAGGAATGTGAATAACTCTATATGCAATATGAGGAGAGGGAATCTGGCACCTTTAATTAAAAACAAAACACCCTATTATATTTCAAAATAAATGTAAAAAAATCAAATACCGTGATATGATATTATATTGCTACTCTTACAAGGTGACCGATTTTAGAATATACGCTGATATAAATTTTAAGATAATATTGGATCTTAAATGTTAAAACCTGATATGAAATTAAAACATATTCATAAATAGCTGAAAAATTTTATGTAATATAGAATGATTGGCAAACTGAGGCCAATTCATAGAGATGAATATATATTCATTTTTACTAAAGTAATTTTTCTTTCTTTTTAAAAATATTTTATTTATTTATTTTTTAGACAGAGGGGAAGGGAAGGAGAAAGAGTGGGGAAGAAACATCAATGTGTGGTTGCCTCTCACATGGCCCCCACTGGGGACCTGACCTGCAACCCAGGCATGTGCCCCGATTGGGAATCGAACCAGTGACCCTTTGCTTCACAGGCCCGTGCTCAATCCACTGAGCTACTACACCAGCCAGGGCAACTAAAGTAATTTTTCAAAGTCATGAAATTTACTTGTCACATCATCCTTATCAGATAATTTGATTCCTTTTATGAATTTAAGCATAAACGATTCAGCAACTTTGTAATTACCAATGATTAAATTATTTGGAATTATTACTATTTCTGCATTCTCAGTCTTTGTATTGGTAAAATGTAGTTCTTCCAATCAGTGATTTTAAGTATATTTTAGTTCTCTCATTATTCTCTCAAGAATTTACAAAGTCACTTCTCAAATTCTTAAAAAATAAATCACTTCCTTGTCTAATATTTTTTGATGTTTTCTTTTGTTCCTCTCAAAGGTTCTTTTACTGTTACTTCGATATTCTGCTTAGTGAAACAAGTTCAAACATGAGAAACCTGAAGCCTAGAGAGCTACAAAGTAACAAGAATAGTGCTGATACTTAACTACTTAAAGTATATCATTCTGCCTTTCTGTAAATTTTTCAATGGCCAGCTTTAGTTTACTTATCTGTAATAGGTTTCTTTTTCTATTACAGATTCTATTTCTATTTTCCTAAAACTTTTCTCATAAAATACACTGAAATACTGAAATATAATGGAAAATCTCTGACCCCAGCAGACTATACGTGCACTGTGAGACACGGGACACAGAGCGTGAAGACCTGGGAACTGCGGACAGACTCATTTTATTGGAGTCTTATTCTTACAGCCAAGCTATGCAGTATCCACGATTTAAATGTGGGTCCTAGTAAAAAAGATAAATTACTAGATTATTGACTTTTAGGTTATCTTCTTGACATTGTAACTTTTAAGACTGTAAATTTTAAGTTCATTGGTCCTGACGATTGATCCGCTTTCACACTAAACATAGTACGTAAACCTGGCTGTGATACAAAAAAATAGAGACTTTTCCCATCTCCTCCAAATTCTTTAGGTTTATTAGGGTAATTTCTGCCTCCAAAGGTTACAAAATGCAAAAAAGTCAAATAATCACACATCTCAAGGTAATGCCATGTCAAAATTATTGCTCTGTTTCCTGATCATGCTCTAAACGGGACTATATAATTTAAGCAAAGCAAAACAAGACAAAACAAAACAAAAGAGAAACCCACAAAGAAATAGAATATACCACATGTAAGAATAGCAAAAGGGGAAAATAAAAAGAAAACTTTTCCATAAACTGTACCTTAAATATAGAAGGCATCCTTCTGGGAATTCTACAAAGCCTACGCTTTCCTTGCTGTATGGCAGGAAGAAACAGTCTCATCTCTACTAAAATTGACTGTAGTATTTTTTCAGAAGACCTGAGGTCTGAGCCAAGGCAAAGAGCAAATGACTAACTTTAAACAAATACTTTTGGAAACAAAACTAGGAATTATAAATGTAAAAGAAAGAAGGTTTATGGCGTAATCACAAAATGTAAAATACTGTGGCACAGTATTTACTTTACACATGGTCAAGAAAAACTAATGTTATTTCCATATTTGCTAAAGGTAAATGGCAATTATCACAATGAACAGGAACAATTATTTACATAATTTCTATCTTAAAAATGTTTTATATTTACTTTCAACTTTGTGGTGTCTGACATAGCTCAAACAAGAAGTCTCTCCTGAAAAAAGCAAGAGCACATTTTAAAAAAAGCCCCTAAAACATCTCTCCAATGAGAAATCTACATGAAATGACTAGCAATTTTTTATTTATTTGAAGCAATACTATGGGTTATAATACTGTGTTTTGCAAGTAATAAAAATACTAAAAATGGAAAAGGTTTTATTATTTTGCTAATTTGTTTATAAAACTGTCTCTTTTTTCCTAAATAAACTTTGATAATTTAACATTTATGATGTTATCTTTAGTGAATGTTAGTTACAAGGGCAGCAACTCTGGATATTTCCATATTTTTCTGAATTTAGGATAATATGATGATATCAAATGGCTTCAATCTACAAAGCTTAAAATTCCTTTATAGAAATAATGAATAATAGAGGAATAATAAAATGTATTACTTACCTTTCCTGAAACAATCTTTTCGTAAATCTGAATTGGTTGGTCTGCAAAGAACGGGGGGTAGCCAGCTGCCATTTCATAGATTAACACTCCCAATGCCCACCAATCCACTGCCTTATTGTAGCCCTAAGAGAAACCACACCCAATGTCAATTAGTGATTCCCTCAACGGAGAGTGAAGTCATAAATGGACCTTCAAGCCTAGGAAATTTTTATTTTCATTTTCATTTTATTTTTAAATGCTTCTTTAAAAAAACTTTATTTATTCATTTTTAGAGAGAAGAGAAGGAAGGGAGAAAGAGGTGGTGAGAAAAATTGATGTGAAAGAGAAATATTGATCATCTTTTGCATGCGTCCTGACTAGGGATCGAACCCGCAACCCAGGCATGTGCCCTGACTGGGAATTGAACTAGCGATGTTTTGCTTTACAGGACTACGGCCAACCAACTGAACCATACCAGTTAGGGCAAGCATAGGAATCTTTTTAAAAAGCAGTTAGAGTTATTCAGGACAGAATGAAACAATGACCTGATATAAAATGTACCAGTACCAGGTCAGGTTTAAATGAAATAAGGGGAGACTTTCCCAATATTGAAATTGAATATTAGAAAATATTATTAAATCTCCTTCAGAAAATCATTAAGAATATTATGGACAATAAAATATTCCTTATTTATTTTATTTACTTTATTTTATTATTGTTCATTTATAGTTGCCCCCGTTCCTTCCCATTATTCTCCCCTACACTATCCATCCCCCACAATCCACATTCAATCCCCCACCACCACCCCTGTTGTCTTTGTCCATGGGTCCTTTATACGTGTTCTTTGACTTGACCCTTAAATTGGGATAATTTAGTTGTTGCTCAACAAAAGGGAGAAGGACCAAATTACCTCTTAAAGCCCATTTCAGGGTTATGGTGTTATGAACCAGGTTTTCTGGAGAATGCTTAGGAATGTCAAAACTTTTGAAACAAAAGAGTAGACACTGAACTTCACAATAAATAGTGGAGTGGACTTCAAAATATGCTTTATTGTTGGATTATACATGGTGAATATACTAAAGATAATCCCATCTACTTCACAGGATCTTATGAAAGCTAAATGCTTAATTTGGAACCTTATAAATGTAAACATTTAAGTGTATTCTACTGTCAACTCACCTCTAGAAGGTACACGGAAAAGATAATCCACGGGGTTTTGCGAGGACTGTATCAAATGAAGGGAAACACCGTGTGTGGAAAGTGCGTGAGTGTGCTCGCTGCAGCAGTACACTCCCTGACAGGGCCTGTGACCCGAAGGGATAATCTAAGGGTATTTTTAACTGGGTTGTTTATTCAGATTAAGATGCAGAAGTACTTATAAAATAAAATATTAATATGTTTACATGAAGTTTGTTATCAACTATGATCAGTGTCAGCTGGCACAAAAGATCATAAAAAACAATAGAACAATAGCTCCATTATGGAGAGGAACGAGCTGAGTTCTTGCTAGATCTTTGGTCAAAGGTGTCCTACCTTTACCCCTCCCCACATTTCAATCTTTTCTTAAAGTTTTAGCTTTACAAATTATTTAGCTCTTAAATTATTAGCTAAAATATGACACTACAATATAGAGATTTTCTTTTCCTTTTTGTTCTGCTTCCGTATTTTTTTAAAGGGAAAGGTTAGTATACTAGGAATAGCACTTTGTTTTGCTAATGGAAATGGGCATCAATTTTGCTCAACTCTTTTAATTTAACTCACTAATGCTGTCATTCATTACAATATTTTTATTATAATGAAAGCATGTAATGTTGAACCAGATCCTTTTACTAAACTTTGGTTTCTATGTTTTAGATTGTATGCTAATGTTCACAACAAATGTGCCAGATGCTTTTAATACACTAAGTATACAGGATGAAAACAAATCAATAAGAAAACTTAAATTACAATAAATAAATGGGCAAAGGACATGAAATAACAATTCATACACAAACAAAGAAATATCAAATGGCTATAATATTTTAGAACTTTAATGAAGATATTAGACTTAATATCATTTATTGCCTATTAAATTTGTAATGATTTAAAAAATAAGAATAGCCAATGCTGGAGAGAGTGTGGTAAAACAGGCACTCTCATGTACTGCTGGAGGAGTACGAAATGTTACTATCTTTTTGGAAAGTACTTGGGCAACATATATGGAGACCCTTAAGAATGTTCATATTCTTTGACCCACTGATTTCACTTCTAAGAATTTGTCCTAAAAAAAAAAACTTGAAGAAAAAGCTTTGCACAAAGATGCATAAGCTATTTATCACAGCTATTTATAATAGGAAAAAGTCAAAAAAGGAAACAGCTAGAATATTCAACAACAGAAGAATGGTGAAATACTTTGTGGTTCTACTTGCAAATAAGCCATTAAATGATGTTTGCATGCTTCATATCATTCAAGTGAAAAAAGCTGAATAAGAAATTGTACATTCACTATATGTCAACTATGATAACATACATATAAAATATATTAGTGTTTTTTTAAAAAACACTGCGAAATTATAGGTTTGTAATTGTTTCCTTATATTTCCTGTATTTTCCAGATTTTGTGCAGTGAACATCTATTACTTTTACAAAATATATACATTTCGTAAATCTTGGCATTTATTCCATGTTATGTGTTAAGTCCACACTGACATGCCTTGTATTTCTACTTCTTATGTAATGACAGCATGAACATACCTTGCTGAGGATTATTTCCGGAGCCAAATATTCTGGAGTGCCGCATAACGTCCAAGTCCTGCCTTTAACTCTTTTGGCAAACCCAAAGTCTGTGACCTATAAAAGAAAAACTGTGAATGTTATTATTTCACAAGAAATGCATTTACTGAATTGAAGCTGAACATTTAAAATCAAGGTTAAAATTAAAACCAGGAAAAAACAAATTAATTCAATGGAAACGAGGTTAATCCCCGAGGGTCACTGTTTAGTGAATGTAGGTGAAACAACCCATGCTAAAGAGCCTTTCCCTGACTCACACAAAGAAGCAAATGAACCACAGAAGTGGTCTTCAAAAAAATGAAGCAGCACTAGAAGTGTCCCTTAAATCCAATATGTGCTCTTCCGGTAATTATACTGTCAGAAGGGCAAAAGCACCACTGGGGAGATCTGGTAACTGTCCAAAGGGACCCTCCACTCTATTAACAGCAGAAGTGGAATGAAAACACAGCCTCCAATCCTGTATGGGTAGGTGGCGGCCCTCTGGCAACTGTGTTATGTTAAAAAGCGTGGACTCTGGGGACAGATTGGGTTCAATTGCTTTTTTTCCCCTTGTATTTATTTTATTGTTGTTCAATTACAGTTGTCCCAATTTCCCCATTGCTCTCCCCTGCCCCACCCACCCCTGCTCCCACAGTCAATCGCCACCCTGTTGTCTGTGTCCATGGGTCCTTTATACGTGTTCCTTAACTAGCCCTGACTCTACCTGTGTGACCCTGCTGTGCCTTAGTTTCATCAGCCTTCAAAAGAGGATAACAACAGTATTTACCCTTCACGACATTATCAGGATTAAAAGAGATGATACATATAAAAACGCTTGGAATTCACGTGGCACTCACAAATTCAGCTATTACTAATTCTTTATGCAAGACCCTGTGGTCAGTTCACAAGTACAGATTACAGGACACATAAACAAGGTCTATCCTTCATGGGATTTTTTGTGCTTTGTAATAGCAGTGGACCTATAAGCTCTGTTTAAGCTATTAGGGATAAGTAATTTTCTCCTCGAAGAAGAAAAATTCTAATATTGGTAGTTGTCAAATACATGTAACTTTTTACCTAGTAGTTTCTCAAATACATTACATACAGTATGTTCAGTGCATACCTGGATATACCCTTGGTGGTCAATTAGGAGATTCTCCGGTTTCAGGTCTCTGTAGATGAGGTCTAGTGAATGGAGGTACTCGAACGTTAGCACTATCTGAGCTGCATAGAACCGCGCATGGGGTTCGCTACAAAGAGACAAAATATTGGATTTCTGTAAAATGGGTTAACACATAGTTATTAGTAGGTTATACAAAAAATTAATTTGGGTTGAAGTATTTTGGGGGTAAAAAATATTTTCTCTTTTAAATGTATGTGACAAAAATTGTTAGTTTCCTAACATTTTAAATCTCTAAATTATCTTCAGATAATGCTTTGATAGACTCAGTGGGCAGCATACAGTGGAGAAAAATGTAACTGTCAAACTGTCATCATATTTTAAATTACTATTGGCCATAGTAGAAGGTACTGATGTCTTTATAATTGTCTGACCTTGAGGATGACTGAAAAGGAAATGTGCCAATTAGACCACTGCTGACAGGTTCCACTTACATTTCTCATAAATTTCAAGTGCTTAAAGAATTCTACTATATAGAAAAGATCTTAAACTTTAATCTGTGGATTAATGCCATTTACCTAGGCTATTCCTATTACAAAAATGATACATGCTTATTTTAGAAAAAATTTCATAAAATAGTGACAAAGAATAAAACATTCTAAATCCCACCCAGAAGCCATAGATGCAATCCTGGTGTCTGAATTCCCAAACATTCTATTGTGCATGTTTACAGACACACAAGCACAGGAATAAACTGTGTATTTGTATAAATGTGCAGTTCTTACAAGCACAGATTAGGTCAGTGTGATTTTGATGTCACATTCTGAGAATTATTCCAAAGGTGTACTGACGTTTTAGTTTTAAGTTTATATTTCATCTTCTAGGGCACACACTGAATTCTGCTAATCTGCTTGACAAATTGCAATGACTTTCAGATTTGTGTCATCAATGAATAACCTTAACTATGAATAGGATTTCCCTCAAGATGGCTGGATGAATTTGACCTAGAGGGACCAGAAATAGAGATGCCAAAACAAGATTATCTGTGCTGCTCCTTTCGCTCGCCACTGTATTTCCTAGGCCCTAGACTGATACACATCAGGTGCTCAGTAAATATTTGCTGAGTGAATAAATGTGAAAGAGAAGAATACACTTGGGAGCAGTGTTTTATAACACCCTTCCAGTTTCAGCTCCACCTGGACACTGGGACAATCTGCACCCCACATCCAATGACAAGGCCGGAGGACGCTGCGAGGAGAGACGGGAAGAATCCCCTCGGCCAGTCACTCCTAAACTTTGAAATGCTTCATCTGCAAATGTCTCTACTATGTTCTCTGTTAAGCATAAGATGTATTTAACATCTTATAAGTAAATATATATTTATCATAAAAATGTAGGGTACATTCAGCATTTTGTATTTATTTCCACACACTGGTGTTCGATTGGGGAAACACAGTACATAGATCTATAATCAAATTGTCGGAAGGTGAAAAAATATTCTATAGGAAAATTTAATGTACAGTAGCTTGAAGTCTAGACAGATGCTATATAATGGAGAATCACAACGATTCCACAATGATTCCACTGATTCTGATTAGAGCTATATTCAACAATAACTCAGTAGTCTTGTTGACTCAAATTTCTAAGATGGGAGTTAGCAACCTTTCAAGCACATATAGGACTGGGCAAAAATAGGTTTACAGTTGTTCATAAGGAAAATAACATAATAACTAATAAATAGTAACAAGAATAAACTCTGTTTTGCATGTTCGCAACTGTAACCTACTTCTGCCCAACCCCATGTGAAGTGTGTGTGACAGGTCAGAAAAGATAGCACCTCAGCATGAATTATGTCAATCAATATGCTTTCCTCCTAGTACCAAGTCAACTATTAAAGAAATAAAAGTATGGGAGTTGCAAATAAGTTAGTAATTACAGAAAGTGGACAAAATAGATTTTTAAAT
>PVKM010020038.1:0-23667 GCA_004027735.1 Carollia perspicillata | reverse complement strand
AGATGTTCAGGGCAAGAAGTGAAGACAGGAGGATCTGGTAGACTGGAACGAGAGCTGGCCCAAACCAACTGATACTTTTCTTAAGAGAGAAGTGCTCCTCACCTCTTCTCCTTAGACTGGATGAAGCTCATGACAAGGTTGTGCCTCTCTCCAAAGAGATCTCTTTTGAAAACCCTGTCTCCACTTTCTATACTTTTGAAATGGATGAGGGGGATTCAAGAATCGTAGAACTGGCTCTTTCAACTTTTACATTTCTGTCTGATATCTCCCTTTGGAATTTCATAGCCCTTCATACTCCAACTGAAATACCCAATTTAAAATCTTGTTAAGTATAAAACATAATCTTTATTAACCTTGCTATACACACCCTTCCCCAGTCCCTACCTAGAGTCTATGTGATTTAGTCATACTTCCCAGGCCAAGTCATAGGATAGTCATCAAGCTGGTCTGACATAATCCGGCCATGCCTCCCTTAAGGGATTAAAAAATAAATGAAAATTAAAAAGCCCAGCCAATGCCTAGGTACCACTACAGTGATTCCACCGTTTATGAGAAGGAGTGCTCAGGACCCCCTCCTGGCTTCAAACCTAGTTCTTCATGAGGTTGTACAGGGCACTGTGGTTTGTGAAGGAGCTGTGGACTTTGGAGTCTGTCAATTACCAAGTGATCTTTGATAAATTACCTTTTCTGAACTTCAGAAATTCCGTAGAATAGTCTTACCTTGCAATTCAAATTTTAATTGTTAGTTATACAATTAATGTATAAGTATTCTCCTTATATAAAAGCAAAACATTACAGATGAGATTAGATTTCCTTTGATTACTACTTCCTCTACTCTCCAAACTCCCTCCAGATGAAACCACAATTTTCCCTTCCGTATTTTCTCTCTCCAGTCTTTTTTCAATCAAAGCTAGTTTTTTACTTGTAAAAAATAGGGTAGTACGATCTATTCTGAGCTAGAACAGAGGTGACAATGCAAGGAGCACAGTTTTTTCTTCTGTTTACTGAGTGTGTTGCAAGGAGCTGGGACCTCCTGCGGGAACACAGCTCTACACCATCCTCAAGCCGAAGAAGAGAAACCTTAACCTATTTCCAGATGTGGAACTACCTGTCCTCTATCTAGTATTAGAAAATACCTACCTCAATTTTAGAAAATAAACGAAAGTAGTTTTTTAGTTTATTTTTTCCCAAAAATTCAATAGACGTCATGCACAGAATCTATAGTAGGAACAAGCCCCAGCCTGTTACAGGGACACAGCCAAAGGCCCAGGGAGCATTCTGTCTCCTTTGTGTTCTTCCTTTTTAGCCAGACAGGGATGATTTTGTCTTCAGTCTTCTCTCCTGTGCTTTTCATATCAAATTGCTGAAAGAGATCATATGCCCAGATTTTTTTCCCAAAACAGCTTGCCTGCTCAGTATAACAAAGACTAAAAACAAAGCAATCTCCCTATCCCTACAATTCTGCTCTTCCGTCACTCCGCATGACCAGGGACACTCCCACAATTGTTTTTCCTACTATCAGAGAGGAAGCACGAGCCAAGTTTTCCAAAGACGCTACTGGTTGGTTCTCAGGTGCCCCAAGGACAGGATGTCATTTTAGCATAAGAACAAATTTCATTTATTGAGCATCTACTTTGCCAGCCATGATATGTTTCTTTACAGATATTTAATTCTAACAAAAGCCATATGATGTTTGTATTATAAGTATCCTCCATTACAGGTGAAAGGACTGAAGCTCAAAAAAACATTAAGTAGTTCTGTTCTTAAATTGTGACTTCCTGAGGCAAAGGAACTATTTAAGAACAATACTGGTTAGTGGGAAGTGCCATCTGGTAGCAGGAATGAGAAGCAAGAAACGTGGGGACAATAAAAGAGGTAGGGTAATAGGAAATTAAGAAGAAAAATTCATCCTTATCACTCAGCATGGGCTGTGTTCTAGGGTGTGTGTGTGTATGTGTGTTTAAACATCTCCTAGCAACCATCTGGTTTCTATCTTTCTATGACAGCACAGGCTTGTGGTGTCTAAATATGGGCACAAGAGAGAATGAGTAAGGACTCAGGAGGGGAAGTGAGGAAACTATGCAGAAAAGGCACATTTTTTTTTGTTTGTTCTATTACAGTTGTCCTGATTCCCCCCCCTTTGCCCACCTCCACTCAGACCACCTCTCACTCCCTCGGTCAATCCCCTCTGTTGTCCATGTCCATGGGTCATTCATACATGTTGACTAATGCCTCCTCATTCCTTCTGCCCCCCTCTCCCTTTTACAGCTGTCAGTCTATTCCACGGTTCCATGTCTCTGGTTCTATTTTGCTCGTTAGTTTATTTTGTTCATTAGGTTCCAGTTATAAATGAGATCATATGGTGTTTGTCTTTCACCAACTGGCTTATTTCACTTAGCATAGTAGTCTCCGAGTCCATCCATGCTGTCACAAAATGTAAGGATTCCTTTTTTTCTGCTGCATAGTATTCCACTGTGTAAATGTACACAGTTTTGTACATTTGTAAAATGTACACTGTGTAAATGTAAATGTACCACAGTTTTTTGATCCACTCATCTACTGATGGGTACTTAGGCTGTTTCCAACACTTAATACCATTGCTATGAACATAGGGGTGCATTAAGTTCAGTTGCATTGGTATTTCAGGATTCTTAGGGTATATTCCCAGCAGTGGAATCACTGGGTCAAAAGGCAGTTCCATTTTTAGTTTTCTGAGGAAATTCCATACTGTTTTCCACAGTGACTGCACCAGTCTGCATTCCCTCCCACCAACAGTGCACTAGGATTCCCTTTTCACCACATCCTGGCCAGTGCTTGTTTGATTCATTAATGATGGCCTTTCCGACTGGCATGAGGTGGTAATCTCATTGTTGTTTTAATTTGCATTTCTCTGATGATTGGTGATGTTGAGCACTTTTTCATACATCTCTGGGCCCTCTGTATATCCTCCTTGAAGAAGTGTCTATTCAGGTCCTTTGTCCATTTTTTAATTGGATTGTTTGTGTTCCCGGTGTTGTGTGAGTTCTTCATATATTTTGGAGGTCAAACCCTTATCTATCATTGGCAAATACAATGATACTGTATTTCCCATAGAGTCGGTTCCCTTTTCATTTTGATGGTTTCTATAGCTGTGCAGAACTTTTTAATTTGATACATTCCCATTTGTTTATTTTTTCCTTTATTTCCCTTGCCCGAAGAGATATATCAGCAAAAATACTGCTACATGGGATATCTGAAATTTTACTGCCTATTTTCTACTAGGACTTTTATGGTATCACAACTTATATTTAAGTCTTTTATCCATTTTGAGTTTATTTTTGTGTATGGTGTAAACTGGTGGTCTAATTTCTTTTTCTTTTTCTGCATGTACCAGTCCTGTTTTCCCAATACTATTTATTGGAGACTGTTTTTCCTCCACTGTATGCTTGTGCCCCCTGTGTCAAATGTTAATTGACCATAGAGACATGGGTTTGTTTCTGGGCTTTCTATTCCATTCCATTGGTCTGTGTGTCTGTTCTTATGCCAGTACTAGACTGCTTTGATTACAGTGGCCTTGTAGTAGTTTGATTTGTATTTTGATCCCTAGAAAAGGCAGATTTCTATGGTATGTTGTCAATTATTCCTCCCAGTCTACCCTCAAGGTAAGAAAGGGGCTTAAGGCCACCATCATGTCTTGATTCACAGCAGTCACAGTTAAGAGGTAAGCCCTGCATACCTTCTTTTGTCTTATTTTAACCAATTATGTAAATTCCTATCCAGTCAGGGGGATCCCCTTGGGACAAGAGCGAACAGATAGAAATTTTTGCTTCCCATTTTCACCCCAGGTGCCACTTTCGTGTAGAGAGAGGTCAGAGGATCCCCTCTAATGAAGGCACGGTAGCCCCAGACGGAAAGGTGAAGGAAGAAGCCAGGTACAAGGGTGAGAGTAAGGATAGGTGCTGCTGAGATTAAACGGGCCCAGGCCAGAGTTATGAGAGCCCCTTCCTCAAGTCAGCTGTGTTTATCAACCAGAGGACCCCAGGGGACATCTGTGTAGGGACTTTTTGGTTGTCTTGATTGAGCATCTAGTGGGTGGAGAACAGAGATCCTGTTACATCCTCAATCACACAGGACAGACCCAAAACAAAGAAGTATCTGGTCCAAAATGTCAATAGCCCTAGAGCTGAAACCTTGAGTTAGATGCTGGTCCTACATGAGTCCTCTCCTTGGTCCACTGCAGGAGCAAGAGATAGGCCAAATTACTTGAGAGGACACCAAGGATGCTGGCTCGTTCCCTTGGGCTGATTCCTTCCAAACTTCCAACCCAAGAACATATTTAGTTTGTTTACTTCTAAAAATGATCTACACTGAGTCTCAAATTTGCTGTGAAATCAGCTTCTTTTAGAGAAGAGGGCCTTGGGTAAAAGAAGAGCTGTCTGGCAGAGGTATTCTAACGTAGGTACCAGTTTTATGTTACTAATTGTCTGGGAATATAAGGTAAGTAGTTGGAATAAATCAAGAATGAATGATGCTTGTTGGTGGGTATCTAGACCTAGCTGCTAATATAAATAGTCAATTCTATTCAGTCTTTTCAATCTAAATATATCATTGATCCAACACTCCAAGCCCATAAATTTTTTTTGTTGTTCAAGTACAGTTTTCTGCCTTTTACCCCCATTCCAGCCCACCCCCCTATTTTTTGTTGTTGTTGTTTTCTAAGCTAGACACTTTAGTTTTTATATAAAAAAATGTAGTTGGGGTCTTCCAGTCCAGATTGTGGTGTAGGCAGACATGGCTCACCTCTTTGCACAACCACAACAAAATTACAACTAAAATATAGAATCACCATTGCTCAGAACCGATGAAAATTGAATTGAATGGAAGCCTGTCAACTACGGAATTAAAGAAACTACATCCACTGAGACTGGTAGGCGGGGAACAGACGCAGAATGGCCTTGCCTCACACCCACTGTGGTGGATAAAAATTCAGGAGGGAGCCCTGGCTGGTGTAGCTCAGTGGATTGAGTGCAATCCTGTGAACCAAAGGGTCGCTGGTTTGATTCCCAGTCAGAGCACATGCCTGGGTTACAGGCCAGATCCCCAGTGGGGGCCACGTAAGGGGCAACCACACATTGATGTTCCTCTTCCTCTCTTTCTCCCTCCCTTCCCCTCTCTCTAAATAATTAAAGTCTTTAAAAAAAAAAATTCAGGAGGGTTATCTCTGGAGCAAGGAATTCCAGCCCCACACCAGGACCCCTAGCCCAGGGTTCTAGTGCCAGGAAGGTAAGTCCCCACAACTTTTGGCTGCAAAATCCAGCAGGGATTGAGTTCGTGGAAGAAACTTCTGGAGCTCCAAGCAGTTCCTCTTAAAGAACTCACACACGGACTCACCTATTCATACTCACTCCCTCTGGGCTCCAGTGCACTGTGGGGGAAGCTTGAGGGGCACCAGTGGCACGTAAGGGGAGGCTGATGCTTGCCAACATCAAGGTGAGCAGAGGTCATTGTCCTTTTCTGGGCTATCTCCCCACAGAGCTGGTAGACTGGTGCTGTATCTAAGATTCCATCAACCTGGCTAACACTGACCTGCCTTGGAGACCTCCAGAGACTCTGCCCCATCCAACTTACGGGCCCACCCAAGCTGCTTTTCCATATGAACAAACAAGCAGCAGCGGGCTTCAGTGAGCCCCAAGCCTGGCACTAGCAGGCTTTGCCTGGGAATCTCCAAGCCCTGCACAAGCAGCAGCCATCTCAGATTGCTTTATAACTCAGGCAGAGTGGCCTTGGACAAAACAGGTGGGGGCTGATTTTGGCCTGCATTACCCAGGAAACCCCGGGGCCAGTGCACCCAGTGGACAGCTACAGACCACGTCGGCGCACCACCACCCTGCCCCTGCACAGCTGATACAGTAGAGTGGTTGATGCCAAGAATCAAATCAATGATTTGGAACATAAAGAAAAAAAAGCCAATCAGAACAAGAAGAAAAAAAGAATTGAAGAAACGAGGACAGTGTCAGCAGTCTGTGGTAGACCTTTAAGCAATCCAACATTTGCTTCATGGGGGTGCCAGAAGGAGAAGTGAAGAGAGCAAAAATTGGAAATCAATTTGAAAAAATAATGAAAGGCCCTGGCTGGTGTAGCTCAGTGGATTGAGCACGGGCCTATGAAGCAAAAGGTTGCTGGTTCAATTCCCAGTCAGGGCACATGCCTTGGTTGCGGGCCAGGTCCCCAGTAGAGGACACATGAGAGGCAACCACACATTGTTTCTCTCCCACTCTTTCTCCTTCCCTTCCCCTCTCTCTAAAAATAAATAAATAAAATATTTAAAAAAATAATGAAAGAAAACTTCCCTTACTTGGTGAAGGAAACAGACATACAAGTTCAGGAAGCACAATAGTCCCAAACAAAATGGACCCAAACAGGCCCACTCCAAGGTACATTGTAATTAAAATGCCAAAGGTTAAAGATAAAGAGATGGGAATGGGGTGTGGGAGAATGGGTGAGAGGTGAGGGGATTAAGAAGCACTAATAGTTACAGAGTAGCCAAGGAGATGTAAAGTACAGTACAGGAAAGGGAGCAGCCAAAGAACTTACACACATTATCTGGGTACATGAACAAAGGTGGGGGCGTTGCCTGAGGGAGTGGCGGGTGCTGGGTGGAGAGGGACAAAGGGGGAGAAAAATCAGGACAACTGTAATAGCGCAGTCAATTAAATACAATTAAAAAAAAATACAGCTGGGTTTAACAAGAGATAACAGAACAAAGCCACAAATACAGGAGCCACCTGTTTCCAAAGCTGGATGTGGGAACCCGCTCAGCTCTCCAATGACCTCTTCCTTTGCTGTACTTCAAATGCCCATTTCTAATGGCTGTCATTTCATGGAAGAACTCCAATTCTAAAATCTTTAATGTTATTTGACTACCATGTCCTGAGCTTCCAGCTTAATCATCTGCTCTTTGATCTTATCAAAACTTAAAAAAAAAAAAAAGATTTTATGCCTCTTGCACGCCCCCAGCGGGGAGCCTCACCTGCAACCCAGGTGAAACATCAATGTGTGGTTGTGCCCCGGCTGGGAATTGAACTCCTGACCCTTTGGTTCACAGGACTGCGCTCAATCTACCCAGCTACACCAGCCAGGACTATATCGCTTAGTATTCTTTTGTATTCTTTTCAGCCTTCTTCCTTTCCTTTCCCTTTCATCCTCTCTTTACACTGTAGCCACTCTTATTTATTTATTTATTTTTAGAGAGAGGGGACAGGAAGGAGAGAGGAAAAGACACATTGATGTACATGAGATAGATCAATCAGTTGCCTCTCACATGCCCCCTACTGGGGACCTGGCCTGCAACACAGGCATGTGCCCTGACTGATAATCAAACCGGTGACCCTTTGCTTCCTAGGCCCACGCTCAATCCACCGAGCTATACCAGCCAGGGCGGTAGCCACTCCTTTTAAATCTCCCGTTTGAGTTCCCACATCCTTAAGTCTCAACTAGCAACTTCATATCCTATTCCACAAAGAACAATGAAGCTGCTGGAAGACTCTCGTGAATTACTTACCTCTAGTCACAAATAGCTGTGAGTTTATCTACTATTATATCTTTACCTTGAGTGATGAATTATACATCCTCTTGCTTGAGACCAATTGTCTCAGCTAGCTTCCCAATGAAGTTAACCCCATTATTTCACCCTGTACAGTGGTTGGCACAGAGTAAATGCTCAATAAATGTTTGCCGAACTGTTGTTTAATTAACCATATCCATCCGAGCTCTAGTTTCTATCCCCTCTCTCTTCACAAGAATCCTTTTTGGTTGTCATCATTCTCTACTGAGCTTCACCTTTTTCAATTTGTTCCTTTAACTTAGTCCATAAATGTGCCTAAACCATTCCTATCCTAAGACAACAAAACCTCCCCACACTTCTCAGTTGTACAAGCAAAATTTTACCTCTACAAATCCACTGAAACTTGTCTCAAAAAGATTACTAACTGCCGAATCATATGGACACCCTTTAGTCCATTTTTAAAAACATTGTGATTTTATTATTGTTTTTGGAAGTTATCTCTAATGATCAAGTATGTGTTCACTGCCCAAACCTTGAAAAGTGTAAAACGTACACACACACACACACACACACCCTAAATCATATTCTGACAGTTATCCACTATTTTGACACATTTTTTTTCCTGAAAAATTTGGGCACCTTTTATCATGTAGGTGAGATAGTCGCACTTCTTACCTCATATAACCCTCAACAGCACTTTACCTGTGGACTGCTCCAGGTCCTCCATTACACTGTCCTTTGACCACATCTTTCTGATTGTCTTATTTTGTTGGGCCCTTGTCTCTGTTCTCTTCAGCTGTTAGCCGTCATCAGGGTCAGCTCTCCAACCTTTCTGCTCTAAATGCTTTCACTTTCATGGCTTTACTGATATATCTTGAAGTCCACAGAACCTATATCTTCTCCAATTTCTAGACTTATAAAGTAACTTGTTGTCA
This sequence comes from Carollia perspicillata, assembly GCA_004027735.1. Lineage (NCBI taxonomy): Eukaryota > Metazoa > Chordata > Mammalia > Chiroptera > Phyllostomidae > Carollia > Carollia perspicillata. Next base: position 15,189 of record PVKM010020038.1, on the reverse strand, counting down.
TCTACTCCTGGATGTCCTATAGGCACCTCGAATGAACCCTTCTGCAAAACTGAACTCGTTGTTTTGCTTGCTTAAACTTGCTCTTGCAGTTGCATTCTCAATCTGGATTATGGAATCATTTGTCCAGAAACCAGGGAACTTTTTAATGGATCTCGTACCCCACGTCTAGTTCTGTTGATTGTACTTTCCACGTGTATCTTAGGTCTGCCCACTCTTCTTCATCCCCATCGTCATCACCTCCTGTAGTCCCTAATCACATCTAACGTGCAGTACTGTAGCAACATAACTGTCTTACTCCAAACTGTACTAGCCCCATAGTAAAAATTTATAAGTGGAGCCCTGGCTAGGTAGCTCAGTTGGTTAGAGCACTGTCCCCATACACCAAGGTCGTGGGTTCAGTCTCCAGTCAGGGCACAGGTAGAATCAACCAATGGATGTATAAATAAGTGGAAAACAAATCAATGTTTCTCTCTCTCTAAAACTAACGAATAAAAAAAATCAAAAGTGTAGTACACGATTCTTCACTTAGGTGTTTCATTGTTACTTCAAACTTCGTATGCCCAAATTCATCATCTTTCTCTTCACGACAGCCATACCCCTTCTGGATTTTCCCATCCCGTTAATGGCAACTGTGCTACATCAGTTTTACCCTCCCCAATCTCCTTCCCGCATTGCAGTAAGAAAGATTTTTCTAAAAAGCCAAGCGTTCATGTTATTCCCTTGGTCGCTGCCTCCAGAATAAACTCCTAAGTGTCCTTTATGACCTGGCTCTTGCTTCCCTCTACCAATCCGTGGCCTCGCCCCTTGCAATTATTTTAAGTTTCCAGAATGTAATACCTGTGAAATCCTCTTACATACTGTTCCTTCCCCCGAACACTCCTTTTCTCGGCCTAACCTTTTTGCCCAAGTCCTACTACTCCATTAGATTTTGGTTTAGAAGCTATTTTCTGTGAAAGAGTTTTTCCGGCCCTCCCCTACCTGCCTAAATCAGGAGAGTGCCCCTACTCCACGCTTCCAGAGCATTTCGTGCTTATCCTACCCTAGCACCGATCTTTGCATCCTAATTGTCTGTCCGCCCATCGTTATTATACCCCTCTACTCTGTAAGCTCCTTCAGGGTCAGTGCTGTTGGAGTCCTCAGAGTAAGGGCTTTCCGTGCTCATGCTGTTTAATCATCACAACCCTTTATGGTACGTTCCACATCATTCCTATTTTACCAACAAGGAAAGTGAAGCAGAGAGAGTTTAATAAACTCGTCCTAACAAAACCAGGACTTAAAAACCAGGCGGCAGCTTGACACCAGAACAAGTCCTTCAGTAAATCCATTACCTTTAAATCCCTCTCCACAGGAGTTGGCAGTACCCGATCTGAAACACAGAGCTGACCAGCTCTCCCCTTTGCAACTGGAATCCCTGGTGGTTCTGAGGTCGGCCCCCATGCCACACCCTCTGACTCTAGCTGCGTCTACCTTCCTGGCCTGGTCTCCAGCCACTGCCCAGGACTCACTCGATATTGGAACTGCAGAAAAACCAGATTCCAGTTTCATCCTCCTCTGAGTGTTGGTCCCTCTACCAAAACGCACCTCTTCACTTACCTTTCTGGAGAAATCCTGTTCATCCTTCAGAACTTACTCCACAAAACCGCTCCTGATCGCGCTTCCACCCACCCCTTCGCAGGCAGTGGAGCGCATCCTGTCCTCGCTCTCAGAAGCTGTGTGACTCGGGCAAGTTACTGTTTTAATTTTCTCATTTGTATAACGGCAATGGTAAGACTACCTATGCCATACAATTTTTGAGAGGATTAAGTGAGATAAACCCTTAGCATGGCGCTAGACACTGTGCAAGCACTCAGAACACTGAGCAATTATTAACTCCACACCCTCTGCTCTATGTAGCCAGGCCTCCACGACCCCAAGTTTAACGCTGCAATGACCTCTCTGTGTGCAGTCTCCCCACCAGAGCACAATCTCCTCGAAAGAAGCACGCACATATCACACGTCTCACATTTCAGCCCAGTGCCTGGCATACTGTGGGGACTTACTCAGTAATTGAATTGGACTAATTAAATACTACCCATCTTTCAAGGCCCGGTTTAATTTCCATTTTCTCAACTAATATTTACCTAATGATTCCAGCCCTCTGGATTTTTCCTCCTCAGAAATGTTTTACCACTGCTTGAATAGTCCGATGCTATCTTGTGTCATATGAGGAAGTGTTGTCTCATCGAGGCTTCAATTTCCTCCAGGGCAGACACCAACTCTTACATTGTTTACCTGCCTAGTAACGGCTAATACTTCCAATTGCAGAGTGAGTGTTCAACAATTACTTGTGAATTAAAATATTCCTGCTCAAGCATGGGAGGCTTCACCTTATCTTCGTTTTTGAGAATACATTACAACTGGGGACAGTGAAACAGGGAAGGGCCTGGGCTGGAAGCAACAGGAGAGCACCGAGGCGAGGCTGCTGTTGGCTTATTGAAAAGTCAGAGGAAAGGGGGCCTTGGGGACAGGTTCAAGGGGTTAGCGAGAGACGAGCTCATTGTTCCTTTAGTTGCAAGTCTCGAGGGGACCCTTAGAGTTTAGGAGAGAAAAGGCACGCCCCTGAGAGGAAAGACAGGTGTGCTCCTCAGAGGGAAAGTGCCGCTCACCCTTATGTTGATTAGTAAGCCACCTACCTCTAAGGAGATTCAGTGTCCAACTCATCTCCTGACTCTCCTTCTCTCAGCTCTTGAAGTTCTGCTTCAAACTACATTAATTTGCTTTTATTTGTATGCCATTGTCATGTCTTAGCTTCCCAAGGGAAGCAATCTTCCCGTCCACCCCAGCTGGTGTGGCTCAGTGGATTGAGTGCCAACCCATGAACCAAAGGGCCACCAGTTCGATTCCCAGTCAGGGTGCAAGCCTGGGTTGTGGGCCAGGTCCCCAGTAGGGGAACACGTGAAAGGCAACCACACACTGATGTTTCTCTTCCTCCTTTCCCCTCTCTAAAAATAAATAAAATCTTAAAAAAAAAAAGAAATCTTCCCTTCCCTGCTAACCTCCCTCAAGCCCCAGCAGAGGGCACTATACACAAGAGGGCTGCTTCTGTGGGTGCCACTGGCTCACTGTAGATATCCTCCATGGCAACTTGGGTGTTATTTTAATTTTGCCTGCATCTTCTATACCCAGGCCATATCAGCTTAAAATAAATGCCACCGGGCAATAACAGTGACTTCATCTCTGATGTCCTGCATAGCAGAGAGCTGAGAGGCTTGTCAGCACAATCATCATTCAAGCAAGTTGGAGGAGTGGAAGAACCCTCAATCCACAATTTGGAATAAAGATTTTAGAAAACATCTAGCAAAAATGCTGGCAGGAACAGCCGTTTGAAGCATTGAAGAAGTGGTCTGCCCTGGATGCGTAGGGAGGGAGTAAAAAAGGAACAGCAAGTTTTAAACCGAGGTAAGAGATAGCCACAAACGTATCTTGGCACCCCAGGATTCCTAAGACTACAGCTTAAAACTACGGACCAGGGAAGCGAGGAATAGGGAAAAGTCACATAGAAGCCTAGACACTAACTCAAGCTCTTCCGTAAACTAGCTTTGGCACCTTGTAAGTAACTTATTTCTGTACCTCCACTTTCTCACCTGTATTAAACTGAAATTGCACTAACGGAAAGATCCCACACTTAGCCTTCCTGATCTCATTCCTCGGCTTCGCCCACCAGGCAAACACCAGCTAGGCTCAGCGTGCTCAAAGAGAGGCCATGCTATTGGTTTAGGGTATACAGGGTGGGACAAAAGTAGGTTTTCAACTGTGAGGATGCAAAACGAAGAGGTTATTCCTGTATTATTGTTTATTGTATGGTTTTCCATGTGAACCGCCATAACCCTACTTTTGACCCATCCTGTATGTATATCCTAGCTTTAATACTTGAGTTTCTACCTTTTGAAGTATATGAACTTTTTCATAATTGTCCCAGCTAGACAATCATCCCCACAAAGGCAGGGAATGCCTTTCCTGAATATATCTGTGTACCAGCTGGCTCACTCAGCGTCTAGCATGCTGTTCAGAAAGGCCGATGCCGAAGAGGCATCACAATCTGAAGAGAGTAAGTGAGGAACACCCTGAGTAGTTGAAAACTTATTTAGAAAGCTTCTGATTAAGAAGAATGAGTTAAATAGCAAGAATACTTCTTCTCCAGTTTAGAGTACACCGCTCAATAAGGTAGAGATTTCTCTAAAATCTTCTCCTGAACCTTGTTTATTTTCCTTGATGCATATTCACTCACTTGAAAAGCCAATCACATTTGGGAAAATACCATGATAAACTCTCCTAATCAAACTTGGGCAAAATGGGCAAGTAGTTTCAGTTTACCACATGTGAATGTTGGCGGGGCCTGGGAGAAACAAGTGTGAGTCTGTTTCTCCTTTGGTAACAGTTTCCTTTGTATATTATATGCACAAGCCCTTTCTAACTTCTTTCAGTGGCAGGATTGCAGACATGGTCCAGACATCACGAGAAAAGAAGTCACTCTGCCTCCTGCTGGCCACAAGCAGAAGGGCCTGAGCTCCTTTTAGCTTATTACTAGAGGTCACATACCTCCTTCACAGACACAGCTTGTGAAGGAATGCAAGACTGAAAGGGAAAGGAAGAGTGGGCTTCCTTTTCTTGATTAGCCCGAACTAAGCTTTAAGTATAAATAAATCATTTAGATCAAATACCCTCCAACTCTTCATTTTGTGAGCCTAAACCTGAGGTTGATGCATCCACATTAGCTACAGGAACAAGGGGAGGGGCACAAGTCAGGAAAAGCCCTGGTCAGTATGCCAGCATCTCGCTCCCTCTCCCTGAATGATGGAAGTGGACAGCCCAGACACATCCTATATTAAGGACTGCTGGTTCTTTAAAAACTTAGGGCCCCACACCAGCTTCTCACCTGAATGGTGTCTTCAATATTTTCTTCCCTTTCCCCAAACCCCAATAAAACACACCAACTGCTTCAGAGTATTTCTGGGCTGGGTTTTATCATGGGTCTTTTTTTTTTTATTTCAAATACTGAAAAACTGCCCTGGGCTCTGTGGGGCTCCCCATGCTCACGGCCCCCTCTCCCCATACTCATGGCCCTTCTCCCCACAGTAAATCTGTTTCGAGGACATTTTTTTTAAATGAACAATTAACATTAATCACATTCTCAGCTTGCTCTGAAGAACCAGAGGAGCTATCTGCACCTGTCATATTTAGATGGACAGTTTCTTTTATCTGACACTCGGTCCCCAGCCACACCCAAGCAAACGCAGCATTTTTCTACAGAACTAAATTGGAAACCCACATCTTTAGTTCACTCCACCTTCCTTCCCCTCACACCCAACCCACACCAGCCACATGGTTAAGAAGGATAGTCAGGAATGTTATCAACTCCAAGCCCTAATTCATATTCCCCTAAATCTCCCACCCACCCTCTCAAACAACCCTCCCAGCACCCCGCCCCACCCCACCCCCAAGGATTTCACTGAGATTTCTCCCAACAGTTATTTGGAAAAAAGGTAAAACAAAAAAGGTTCAAGGTCTTGGTGCTCAGCCCAAGGGGCTCCATGCGCTGGGACACCAACGGGCAGGGGCTTCTGCCTCTCCAGCCCGCGCCCGAGCCACCTCCTGACCCCTGGCTGCAAAAGCAGGGAGGGGCAGGAGCCAGCACAGGACCCAGGGGGGCAGCGTCTCAGGATCTGGCGGAGCCCCGGGCAGCATCATTCAACTTGGCCACTGTGGATGAACACAGAAGAAGAAAAAGAAAACACTGTCAAGTAATAAGGGGAAAGCCTAGGTGCCATCCCAGTCTCCATCCCGTGCCTCTTCCACACTTAACAATCACTAGGCCGCCTGGCATATGCCCGAATCCTATCCTTAGAAAATTTAAAGAGAGAGAGAATTCCAGCCTTATCCACAAAACGAATGTTCTGTTCCTTTTTGGAGAGACCCATAAAAACAAAGACAGAAAAACAATTCGTTAGATGAGATCAAAATAACTGGAGACTTGCAGGGGTGTAAGCTGCCTCCTGGCTTGGAGCAGGCTCACTTTCAGACGCACAGCCACAGCCACTTACAGCAGCGGAGACCGATGGTGGGCACACAGTGATGAGGTGGTAACTGGGCAGAGGCCAGGGCCAGACAACGCACATGTTGTTTTGAGTGGATTCAATAATCTAGGTTTAATCAGAGCAACTGGGATTTGGATTCTGATGCGATCCTTCTTTGCCATGGGAATTATGTACTTCATGCTGTGGAAACATGCGGCAAATAACAGTACGTGGCTCGAGTCTCATTTTCTTAGCCTTGAATACGACCAGAGGAAGGGACAGAGAGACCAAGAGTTTTCTGATCTCCCTATTTCTTCTATTCCTTCTTAACGTGGACTCATTGTGACCTCAGTTTTGAGGACTCAAACTGACCAATAGAGAAAGTGGCTCAGACAGAAACGAAAAAAGTACAAAATTCGAGAAGATCGGAGATGAAGAAAACGTACAAAATTATATATATATTTATATATATAATAACATGACATATCTATGTACAACATGGCTGGGACAGTTGAGGAAACTATACAAGGATGTTCGGCATTTTCCCCTTCCCACGTGGACTTTAGACTAAGGAAGACAGCATGAGGAAATGGAGCAAGAAACACAAAAATTATATACAATTACAAGGGACAGTCAAGGAGTCTGGGAGCCAAGGAATCCAGGGATCCTGCTCTCTCCATTCCTTCCTCACCAACTTTTTCCTATCCGATCTGAATGACAGCCTGAAAGGTGAATGGCCGGTCAGGAGAGAAGCACAGACGCCCTACCCCCACACAGGCACATTAAGCTCATCAGTCATTCTCACTGAGCCCAATGTTTGGCCTATCAGAATTTATGAGAGGGCAAGAGAGGATTACAGAGTCTTCCTCTCTTGATCAGTTAGTTCTGACCCTGACCCCCCTCTGTTATAACTAGCAGTGTGCATTCAGTAAGATTCAGGCCAAGCCAGGCATAACTAGATTGAAGATGCTGGCCACCTGCAACCTCTTCCCTCCACCTGTGCACGAATCGGCACTGCCTCTTCTCACCGCACAGGAGCTGGGTTACTGAGCTCTAGGAAAGTGGTTTCTGTGATCCTTCTCTCTCTCCTTCCCCGCCTTCCCCACCTTTCTCTAGCATGAACTATCTCCTGAGAACCTGCTATTCCAGCCCTGCTATAGTTCTAAGCCCTAGAGGCTAGCTCAGTTCATCCCTTTTCTTCTCGTCTAACAATACACTTGGCATCTGATTACCTCAGAACATCAGAAACAGGGGACTTGACATGTGCATGACTGAGCATGTTTCCTCAGGCCCCCAGCTCAGCTGCCAGAGCAGCCTTTTTTAGCAGTGAAGGTCCAGACTGCAGGCCAGAAAGGTGGGTTGGGGCAGAGGCAAGCACTCCATGGCTGGCTTCTTAGACTTTTTTCTTTAACCCTAAGACCACGATAATTATGTGGCCCTCTTGCCTGAATTCATAACCCGCCCAATCTCCACTTCCTCTCTCCCCATGTAGTCTTCAAATGGGTTCCCAGTGTAGGCTGCTCATCCATGGGCCTTCCATATTTTCAGTTTTACAATGGACAGCAGAATTTTTCAACTGGCAGCTATAGGATTTTAAAATCAGAATCAATCTTATCCATATTCAACTCTATTTTACAGATGAGGAAATAAGAAATCTTGAGAGGTTTAATGACTTGACCAAGGTTACATATAACTTCGGCCAAGACTGCGCAAAACTAGACCTGAACCCAGATATCTTGACTGCCGAACCAGCGCCCCTTCCACTGTCCCACAGTACTTTCAAAAGCAACACGCTGGGAGAGAGAGAAGGTGCCCATTTTCTGTGAATGTTCTCCAATCTTTAAGAGCTAGGGCAAACTGTAAGAGACACTGACTAAGGGAGGCTAAGTGGGCATTGTAGTTTTAGGCAAGCAAACCAGTTTTTCTTTTTGAGGAGTCTCTAAACCTGTCATAATGGAAACATGAAGCAATAGCAGCCTAAGGGACAAAACACTCAGAAGCACAGAAAACAGATCTCATTCACTATAGCTTTCCCAACAATGTCAGGTTGGCCTTGGATGTTAAACGTGCCGCATTATTCCCAAGGCTTAACCTATCCAATTTGGAGACATTCTCTTCCAAAAGGGGAAATCACTTCTCCCCAGTTTCTCGTACAGAAGAAAAAGAGAGTCTGCAGTATTATCCAATCCTAGTCTCCTACTTCTGGGCCCCTACTGGGCTAAACTGAGGGTGTGGAAATCTCAATTTAACCGAAAAGAACTCCGAGTCCCTCCTTCAACACACATTACCTTCTCGGCTGAGAAGATCTCTAACTAGATGCCCATTCCATCCCTGCCTATGATATATAAAAGTCCAGTGGGTGAGGAAGGGGAGGAGAAGAGGGGCCCAGGTTACCCCGCAAGCTTGCTGGTGACGAGCGAAGACTTTCTCTGGGGCAGATCCTGTGGGGTGGGGATGTGGTCACCAGTCACCAGGTTCTTGTCTGGTCCTGCACTTGGCAGCTGCTTATTCTTCATCTTGGCTTTGGCCATGTTGTAGTCTCCTGAGTCAAAGTACTTTTGCTAAGAGACAAGAAGGAGGTTTAGGTGAGTAAGGAGCACTGGCCATCCTCAGAAGCAAGGAGATCCACATCCACTCTCAGATCTTTCAAGTCTTCTATGATTAACCTCATGCACTATGGCTTAGTATTAATTACATGTACTTATGTCTTTTCCCCAAATGCATTCTGACTGTTTCAGGTATGTAAGCAGTTTCCCAACTACCGTATAAGATTTTTGGAGTTAAGAGACATCCTTTATAGCCTCATCAGTATAGGATGATTCAACAAAATTACAACTTTCTACATAAAGGCTTACTTACCTGTTAGACACCACCAGGTTTGGTGCTGGGGAAACAGAAAGGACTAAGCTATCTAGAAGGGTCAACCTGGGACCAGCCTAGCAACCAGCAGGAGATCAACCGCCAGCAACCAACCTCAAAATGGAAAAGTGTTTTTTCTCAGACCATGAATAGAAACTGGGTTTGTTCGTGATGGTAATGTACTTTCCCTGACTCCCACTGCTCCCACACATGTTCCGTGGCTGTGCCAGCCTGCCCATGCCTGCCTTGCCTACAGCAAGGTAAACTGCAAATCAGCATCACATCATCATCTGTGACTAAGACTCAACAACTGGGATTCTCCACAGGGTCTGCTGCACTCTCCATTTCATCCACACACACAGGAATACACTGCGGCTTATTGACTGACAATCCCTCAGGCAGCACTGGGTACCTCTGGAGACTGAGAAATATGATCAGGAGCTAGAGGGCTATGAAAGTAGGCTCTCATTCGGTGAGGAGAACCACTCTGGAGAAAAAAAGTCTCTTGAAGGAATAAATGATAGCGCTAATTTTGAGGAGCCGAAGAAATCTTTTCATTTCAAACTGAGGAAATCTTTAGGACAGATGGTTTGATTTTTTTTCTGAAATGATGCACCCCCAAAATTTAGCTCTAATTCTATAAAGTACCCCCAAAATTTAGCTCCAATTCTACAAAGTACAGTCCTAAAACTCCCACCATCCCAACAGCAAATGCCCAGGGCAGTCAGCATTCCAGTCTCTAACATCCTTCCCTCATCTTCCCAATCCCCCATATCCAGATGTACCTATTAAGCCTTAATATCCTATATGGGAAATCAGAAGATAACAGATATCATATCAGAGATTTACAATAATTTGCCTTGCTCATTGCAAGCTTCTAATTACCAGCGACAAACTTGCAGGTCAGCATTCAGTAGAACCTCTACAGATCTCATCCCCTTTGGCTCCCAGTAAGAGAGTAAGAGATGTGTCCCATACCCCTTTCTGGAGTCTCTTCATGAGGAAGTCGGACCCTCCAGGTTTTTGTCCTAGGCTTGGATATTTGGCCTTTAGCTTTGCCTCCTCGGCTCTCTCAGGGAGAATACCTTCTTTCTCCTGCGTGTCCTAGAAGGGACAAATGGGCCAATAAAATTAAAGACTGAGCTCTGGCTGGGTAGCTCAGTTGGTTAGAGTGTGGTCCCGATATGCCAAGGTTGCAGGTTCAATCCCCAGTCAGGGCACATGTAAGAATGAACCAATAAATGCACAAATAAGTGGAACAACAAAATCAATGTTTTTCTCCCTCCCTAAAATGCAATAAATTTTTTTAAAAAGAAGGAAAATTAAAGACTAAGAAGTAACTGCTGCTAATATTGGATAACCTTTATTTTTTCCTGGAGATCCACCTACTTGTAAACATGCTACTTCCACTCTATTCTTAAATACAGCTAGATCTTTGTTCAAATTCCTAAAACTGAAGATTATTGTGAGAAGAAAAAAACAAGGTGCTTCTCACACTACACCCAGGAAACCACCTTGTTGACCTGTGAGTATTGGGTTAAAGTTATCTAAACACAATACCTTAGTCACAGAACAAGCCTTTGCTCACTCAGCACAGAAGCTCGGAAACACACAGAAGAGCCAGCCAAGGCTGTTGGCGATACATGAGTAGGAAAGTATCCTGGCTGTTCCTAACACACAGTATAGGTCAAATGGGAAAGCGACAGGGACAGATAATTCTGAAACGTTCCCTCCTTATTCAGAGACTAAGATAGTCATGTGAGAAGTCTCTGTGGAGGAGGCTAGAGCTATGTGGCCTTCTAAGATCTCCATCTTAGTAATGGGACGACATTGCTTCAGCATTTCCATTAACATGTGGTAGGAAGGTGGTAGGTAAACAAGGATGAAAATGACACTATTTTTAATCTCAGGAAAAATTAAGATATAGTAGGTTCACTAGTTTTTACCCACATTTTTTGCCAAAAAGTCAATGCTATCCTTATCAGGGCAAGTGATGGCAGTATGGGGGAACATGCCAAGAACTCAAATTGGCTTTCGGGGTCTTTTACTGTGGTTGTTCTTGTCTTGCTTTTTGTGAGCCCCGCTGCCCTTTTCTTTACTGACTTTTTTGAAAGGATCTAAAGCAAATCTGTGGCTCTTTTTAGTGTAATTACATCCCCTTCCCTTGTAAATCCAGCACAGACACAACACCAGGTGTACTGCATGAACCCCTGAGCCCAGTACTCAGTGTTGTAAGTCAAATACAACTCCCAAGAAGATATTTGGCGTGTTTTCATCACGGAAATGTAGATGGACTAAGTCCCACTGCCTTGGAAGTCTGGGGGCAATAGGGGGGCGTCTTTCTGGTCACGACTCTCTTGGTGTCTAAGTTTAACCGCTATTATTATGTATGGAATTCCAGTCCCCTTCAGTCTTGTTGGATCCTCACTGAAGATGGACAACGGATCAACCCAATCGTCGAAATAGGTCTCTTGAGAAATTTGCCGCCTTAAATTAGCCATGATAATTACTCTTCTCCTTCCCCGCAATGCTGGTCGTTTTTAAACGTCTTTATCTCGACCTATATCTTTTGGAGGATTCAGGATGCAGGCCCCAGCCTGGTTTTGGGTTATTTACCCCTAATAACTAATAACATACATCTCACTCCGGGACCACCAGCCCCCTTTCATTCACCCAGTCTTTCCAAACACCCGCCCCGCACCCAAGCTCTACCAATTATAGCACAGCTTGCAGAGTTGAGCGGTAGGCTTACTGGCCAATCAAGAAGGGCTTGGCACTGACTGACAATGGACTCAACCAACCAGCGCCAAACCAGCGAGCCGCGTCGAAGCTCACCCAGCGTGACGCAAGAAGTGGCCAACCCCTGCAGAGCCTGAGACCATGGCGACCAATCCGCACTGGTGGGAGACCTTCTCCCACCCCAGCACGGTCGCCCCCGTCTCGTCCGCCCGCACCCCCTCCACTTCACCTGCTTCTCCTCGCCGGTCTCCTCCGCAGGGTTCTCCTCTTCTTGTTTCTGGGACATGGCGGGACCGGGACTATGGAGTGCAGGGGACCCGGGAAGTCAACCGAAGAAGGGAAGGGGGAGGGGAAATGGGGACAACCTGCGCTGCTCCTTCGGCTCCTGTCACTAGGGTTGCTCAGTCAAAATGGCGGCCCTTGCCTGTGACGTTGCGACCGCCCCTTCCTATAGTAACCAATAAGGGTGAGGTACATGGAGCAATGACGTAACAATCTACCAATAGTCGCTGGCTAAAGGTGGATTTTTGTGGAGGCGAGGGCCAAACTGGAACACCAACCTGGAAAGAGAGTGAGCCACAAGGACCAATTAGAAGCCCGTGGGGGATGTTAGGGGCGGTGCTGCTAGCTTTGGCAAATTTGCTCCTTTGTTGGGGTCGGACTCCTTGAGCAACAGCGCCCGGGGTTTTGCGCTGCACGCCCAGGAGCATTTGCTGAACTTCAAACTGGAGAGCAAAAGCATGTAAACTTTTTATTTTCAGGTGGTGAGGATTAAGCCTTGCGCAGTGTTAGCAGAAAATTATCGAGTTCCAGAAAATAATTTGGAGGTTAGAGTGGACTTTAAAGAGGTAGTCACGATGTGTGGAAAGGAGAGACTGAGTCTCTAACCTGAGTCTTTTGCGGAACACAGATAGGCTTACATTTCATGATTTAACTCTTATGTACAGTGTTATACTTGTTTAGGGTCATCTCATGGATAAGTTCCTTGAAACAGCACAATTCTAGGTAAATGGTAAACATTTAGTAAATGTAGTTAACACCAGTTAACTTAGGTTAATAGGTTAGGTTAATAGGTTTTTTAACCTATTCTGAGTCACAGTTCAACAATATTTCTTGAGCATTTGTAGATGCACTGTATTACTTTTACAATTTCATATATAGTAAGGCATTCACTGCCCTTAGCTTAACTCAGTGGGCATGTGGGGAGGGTGTCCACAGTGTGTCAGGTGAACCCTAAGTCCCCCAAATGAAATAGACCCATCTTCTTGGAGTGTTAGGCACGCCATTTTTATATTAAAAACAGTCAAATACTAGCAACACTGTAAAATTCATATTAAAATTTAATTTTCTAGGCAGCTTTTTGTGACAGATAGTCTTGGCTACCTGTTCATTTTTCTGTACAATTAGGTGCCTTTCTAAAGGAAAAGTTTGAGAAGCTCTGAAATACACAGATTATCATACAAGGCGAAACTTGGTAGGCATTCAATAAAACTGTTAAAGTGCTAGAGAGGCTCCAAGGAAGCCTCATAGTTTAAGGTAAAAAAAGATTGTGTGATAGAAACGGTATTTATTTCAAATAGTTTTAAAGAAGTTAGGAGTTTGCCAGGTAAAGATGAAGGAAGGAAGGATATTCTGGGTGAAGGGCATAGCATGAAGGCTAGAAAAATAGAATTGAGTCCAGAACATGGGGAACTTTAAATGCCATGATAAGGAATTTGTAAATAATTGAATAATCCATGAAAAACGTTTAAGGTTTTTAGTCCAGAGAGTGGCAGATCAGAGCTACTCTTTATGAAGATTAATTTGGTGGTGATGAACAAAAAATAATTCAGAGTTCCAGGTAGGGCATACTAGACGTCTACACAGGAGTCCACTGTAATACTCTAGGTGGGAGACAATTAGGATTTAAACTAAAAATGTGGTAGTTTAGAACCAAGAGTAATGAATGTATCAGAGAATCTGTGGCATTGGAATCTAGTAGATTAATAGCTGATAGGGTATAGAGCATAAGGAGGCCATGTGCCTCAGGGTGACTTACCGAAAATAATCAGCAAAAGGAGTCGTTTTGGGAATGGAGTTGGAAGTAGAAAGAAAATTAGGTGTTCAATTTTGGAAACTGTCTTTTTAAAAGCCAGTGAGCCATTTGGTAGAAATACTCAGGCAATGAAGACTTAGGATAAATGACCTTTGAACACCTCCAAATCTAAAATTTGAGGGTTCTAAAAAATGTAAATCTGGAGTTTGGGAGAAAAGTAGAAGCTAAATATGAATAAAATTTGGACCCTTTCACATAAATATTAGTAAAGTTGTGGAAGTAGATGGGATGGTCAAAGGACAAAGAAAAAAGAGGTTCCAAGACAGAAATTTGGGGAAAAGTTGGCAAGGGACACAAAGACAAATGATCAGAGTGGCAGGGAGAAGAACCAGGAGAGAAGTGACAGAGAAGTTAAAGATGGAAGGCACAAAAACTAATTGCAAGTAGTTTAAGAGTGCATAGGTGGGCCCTGGCTAGTGTAGCTCAGTGGATTGAGTGCAGGCCTTCGAACCAAAGGAGTGCGGTTCAATCACCAGTCAGGGCACATGCCTGGGTTGCAGGCCAGTTCCCGGGGGGGGGGCACACGAGAGGTAACCATACATTGATGTTTCTCTCCCTCTCTCCTTCCCTTCCCTTCTAAAGAAAAATAAAATAAAATCTTAAAAAAAAAAAGAGTGCATAGGTGGTAGCAATATTTAACAGTAAAGCAAATAAAGAAATTAGAGCGGTGAAAGAAGCAGCAGCAGAGGATTTTCTTTTTTGGACGGTAGGCAAGACTCAAGCATATTTTCAGAGAAAGGGGAGGGGCTGAGAGACTAAAACTCTAATCATCTACTGTAAAGGGGAGGTAATGAAAGAATTAAAGCTCAGAGGAGATCATTAGATCAAGAAGGAGAGAGGCACACAGGTTGGCTTTGGCAACTATAAACAAAGAGTGTGTGGGGGGAATGTACAGGTATTTTGAAGTGGCTAAACATTTGAGGAAGTCACATTGAATGACCTTGCCTTTCTGTCTTTTAGAATATAACTAGTGCAGCTCAGTGGATTGAGCACTGGCCTGCTAACTGAAAGGTTGCCAGTTCGATTCCCTGGTCAGCGCACATGCCTGGGTGTGGACCAGGTCCCCGGTTATAGAAAATAGTAATAATTCAAAACAGCAAGAAAGACCTACATGAGATTAGATAAGTATGTATTTGTGGTAGGTAGTCCCAACCAGCATGGCTTTGTGACTTTGGTCAATAAGTCTTGGTTGCACTGGAATGGAGAAACCAGACAGCCAGACTTACCTGGTTCAGAATGACTGGTAAAGGAGGAACAGAAAGAGAGAGGACAATGAGGAAGTCTGACTGGTTTGCTGATTTGTTGAGATAGCTGACCACAGCAGCTGGGCTCTTTAGGAAAGACAGAATAAGACTGATGCATTATGAATTGGGAGAATAGAAAGAAATTGACCAACTGGCCATGAGAGAGATGAAGCTCAGATATGGGGGGAGTGACTGAGAG
>PVKM010020037.1:0-23675 GCA_004027735.1 Carollia perspicillata | reverse complement strand
AAAGTGGCTATGAATCAGCTCCAGGGGAAAAATGACAAAGAGCCATCCTGGTGCATACAAACACAGGACAAAAACAGTTCAGGATGCCTAAGAGCAAATTAGCACTAATTCTCCAGACACAGCAGATGAAGTCATACCAGGCAAAAACAAAGGCTATTACCTTTGCCACATATGGCTTAGTATTTTTGCCAGTTGCTTAGTATTGAACGGATGTGACTATTATGTGTTTGCCAAGATTCAGTTACAGATCTATTTCATCCAGTTTAAGCAGAAAGGGTCACGTCATGGGCTATTCGTTGACTGACAGTTTTTGGAAGGGCCAGGAAATCAAACTTTGCGGTACACCGCCAGGACTGGCTTGTGTATGAACTTAGCAGTCTTTTTTTAACAGAAAAAATCTTATCCACCGAATACCCCTAGATACTCCAACAGCCAGGGGCCAGATGCCAGACAGCCAGCATCCCTGCCAAAAATGCTAGAAAGCCATACTTTCCGCAATGAATATGGCCAAGAAAGCTGAGGGCAGTCTGCCTTCACTCCAACTTTCAAATCTTTGGAAGCAGATGCTGCTGTTTGGACTTTTCTTGTGGCAAAACATTTCATTCTTTGATTTTACCTAGAGAATCCATGATTTAAATATGGATAAATATCAAAATGAGGTTGTGAGCAAGCACATTTAACAGATGGTAATTATGATACAATTTCTCATTTGTTGCATTTGATTATGCCTAACCTAGTGTTGGAAATAAATACATATTGTTCTCATTTTAGCTAGCAAGCCTTTCTCTCTTAATTAATTTAAATGTAATCTTTATGAAATCCAAAGTTCTTGGCATATGCAATGTAGACAAATAGACTTGGTATACATGACCTTGATTCTGCCTTCAAATTCAACCATACTGGCTGGGAAAAGGGAACTAATACCTGTCAGCAAAGGTACAGTTAACTAGGCCATTTCTATCTGGATGAGCTAAGTTTCAAGGTAACAGAAATCCATCTTATAGAATTTCAAAAGGAGCACATCTATTCAAAAGTGGAAACAAGCAAGTCCTAAGAAGTACATTCCACCATGTTCTAACACAGATATTGGGGGAAACATGTTTTATATTTGCATATTATGTATAAATATTTATATATAAATATAGCACACTTATATATTTTATATAAATATATATAAAAGACAGAATATATTTATATTTTATATTAATGTGTTATATTTATATAAAACACAAATATGCTTTATACTTATATAAAACACAAATATGTTTTGTGTATTTATGGAAGAAGTACAAATTAAATTTTGGAGTCAGTAGTACTGATCTGTAGCGCTGTGGTCCCAGAGGTCTGTCTCTTGACATAATAGATTTCTATCCCACCCCCTGAAAGACAAGGTAAATGCACTTTGCTGTTCTCTATGGTTTCAATTTCCCTGTTACTTTTTTTTTGAAGACCCACAATTAGAGTCCAACTACTGTGTGAGGTCCCATGCTGTTTCTTACTGAAGATCCACATCATTAGAATCTCAGACATCCAGGGTATGTGACAAGCAAGGAAACAAAGGATATTAGTGGCAGGCTCATTACTGCCTGATAGCGTTTTCTCATCTCCTCCACCAATATGTGCATTTCCTTTCATTCTACTCACCTCGCACGTCCCCAAGCCCTGTTGAATGCAATGCTTTCTCTACTGTGCACTTGGGGAAGAGTAGCTGAAAGTGCACACTGCTGCACATCCTTTCTTGTTCTGGTGAGGAGCACTGTGGTGAGCTCATCCAATACCATTGCTTTAAATAGCACCTATGTGCTGATGACTCCAGGAAGAGAAGAGTTAGCAACAGTTCTCTGGGGTGTGCAAGAGGTCATGCTGACCTCAGCAAAATCTACTTGTTCACTCCAGTGGGATTTATAGCAGCATAATATCTGAGATAGTTCTTAGCTATTTTTTAAGCAGGACATGCCACTTATTCATATGGCTTATTAAAAAATAACCTATAGCCCTGGCTGGTGTAGGTCAGTGTATTGCTCACAGGCCTGCAAACCAAAGGGTTGTTGTTTGATTCCCACTCAGGGCACATGCCTGGGTTGCAGGCCAGGTCCCCAGTAGGGGGCGTGTGAGGGGCAAACACACATGGATGTTTTTATCTCCCCCTTCATCTCCTTCCCTTCCCCTCTCTCTAAAAAATAAATGAATAAAATATTTTTAAAAATAACCTATAGTGCATGGATTTATAGGGTGAAGCTCACCGGAGAATGGAAATTAGTTGCACAGACTACTTGTGTGACTAACGAAGTACAGACAGCGAGAAACCTCAGACTGGAGTGGCTTCCTCTGAGCTGCAGTGTCTGGTACCCATAGGTAGTGTCTGTCTCTTTCTCCAAAAGTCGAAACTCATCCCAGGATGGGGAACATGTCTGGTTTTTTGTTTTATTTTGTTTCATTTTGTTTTGTCTTTGATTCAGTTTGTCTTGGAAGCTGCTTCTGTTGGGTTTATGGTGATCTGAGGCAGAAAATTGTGAGGCTGCCTTTGTCCCCACTTTTTACATGTATCTTTCACTAATCATTTGGGAAGTTGCATGCTGCGTTCGGTCTATTTTCCACCTGTATCTGCTTTGACAATCTACCCATCTGTGACACCACAACTACCAAACAACACTGCCCCAGGCCTTGTCCTAAAATTCTAGCCTTCGTATCCAATGTATCACCTCTACGTGGGTGTATTAGAAGCCCCTGAAATTCAAACTCCTAAGATCTAATGTTTCCACACATTTCAGTGTGTTCCTCCCTGAACTTTTCTATTTCAAGAGCTGTCAACAACGCTCAATCCGGCTGTCCAAAGCGAAACTCTGCAGACGTTCTTGACACTGACCTCTCCCGCTCCAAATCGTTTGCAGGGTGGACTCCACTGTAGAAACACCCCCCAGGGGCACTGCTGTGTTTTCTTCGCTTTCCATGACAGTCCCGGTCCCAGGCATCATTATTTTTGAACCCATTATAGCAATTGCCACTTAAGGGGTCTCCTATTTTAAGTGAGAGGAAAAAAATCTTTTTTAAGAAAGTCAGAGTATACCATATTTTTTAGTCATCAGTTCAACCAAACTTGAAAGAAACTGAAGAGTGCACTGCTTTCTCTGTTATTTACAAAATTAAATAATATTTTTTAATATGAAATAATACTTTGAAGTCCAGTATTACAAAGGTCTACTATTACAAAATTCAAGACTCAGACATATGTTTGGGGCATTAAGTTAGGCTCAAAGCCTTATCACTTCTAAGATGGTATTTTAAATGAATAAGTTTTCCATTTTTCTTTTATTTTTGAGGAGTTTTGATGATGTTTGATAAGTGTAAAGAATTTAAATAGTTATTAGAGTTTCACTGTGCTGTCTGAGCTTATTATAGCATTAAAAAGTAGACGTACCTTTAAATCTGAATGACAAATGTCATCACTAAAGTGCCTGATATAACTTAATTGACATTTTTAAATACGCATTAAAATTTTAAGAAGTCCTCTGATAAATAGTGAAATTCAAATTGGCTGATAATATATTTAGCCACTACCTTAAAATGACATTTAACAATAAAATAGTGAATTGTTAAGAGTTTGATCATGCTAACAATTGTCACACAAACACACAAACAAAAGTGAATCATTCTATTTCTTCTGGGTTTTTAAATCAATTTTAATGAAATTTACAAGAAATTAAAGAAGGCATTGTTATTCTGTCTTGTATTCAAAGATTTATATGAATAAATTCTTATGCTGTGATTCTTCTTAATCATAAGAGAACAAGGAAATAATTATGATATAAATCATGTCATTCATCATTCCTTATTTCAAGTAATACATTTGTTGCAATGATCTCATGGTTTTCAAGTATAGGATTTACAATAGACAAATGTCATAACCCTATACTTGTAAAGTGTTTAAGCAAATATCATTTATGTTTGGGATGAAAATTTTGAATTTTTAATATATTTTATTGATTACACTATTACAGTTGTCCTAAGTTTTCCACCTCTGCCCCACTCCACTTGGTATGCCTCAGTCCTTCCACTAATTCCCTCCTTGGTTCATCCATATAAGTTGTTTGGCTACTCTATTGCCTATACTCTTCTTAACAGCCCCTGTCTATTCTGTACCCATCAATTTGTACTTCTTAATCCCTGCACCTTTACCCCACTCTCCCCTCCCCACTCCCCACTGATAAAACTCCAAATGATCTCCATATCATGATTCTGTTTCTGTTCTGTTTGTTGGCTTATTTTGTTTTTTAGAGTCAAATGTTGATAGCTGTGAATTTGTTGTCATTTTAATGTTCATAGTTTTGATCTTCTTCTTTTTCTTAAATAAGTCCCTTTAACATGTCCTATAATGATGGCTTGGTGATGATGAACTCTTTCAGCCCTACCTTGTCTGGGAAGCACTTTATCTGCCCTTCCCTTCTAAATGATAGCTTTGCTTGATAGAGTAATCTAGGTCATAGGTCCTTGCCTTTCATGACTTTGAATACTTCTTGCCAGTCCCTTCTTGCCTGTAAAGCTTCTTTTGAGAAACTATCTGACAGTCTTATGGGAACTCCTTGTAGGTACCTATTTGCTTTTCTCTTGCTGCTTTTAAGATTCTCTCTTTATCTTTAAACTTTGCCATTTCAATTATGGCCTATCTTGGTGTGGTTCTCTTGGAGTCTAATTTTTGGGGGATTCTCTGTGCTTCCTAGACTTGTATGTCTATTTTCTTCATCAAGTTAGGGAAGTTTTCTTTCATTATTTTTTCAAATACATTTAAAATTTTTTGCTTTTTCTCTTCTCCCTTCAGCATCCCTATGATTTTTGTGTTGGTAGATTTGAAGTGTCCCAGAGAATCCTCAGCTTATCCTCATTTTTTTGGATTCTTTTTTCTTCTTGCTGTTCTATTTGAATGTGTTTTTTCTTCCTTATGTTCTAAATCATTGATTGATTCTTGGCTTTATCCACTCCATTGTTGGTTCCCTCTAATTTCCTTATTTTCTCTTAGCATAATGTTCATTTCTGCCTGGGTCTTTTTTATACTATCAGAGTACCAATGAGTTCATTGAGCATCCTAATAACCAGTGTTTTGAACTCTGTATCTGATAGGTTGCTTATCTCCATTTTGTTTACTTCTTCTTCTAGAGTTTTGTTCTGGTCTTTCATTTGGGCCATATTTCTTTGTCTCCTCATTTTGGCAATCTCCCCCTGTTTGTTTCTATGTATTAGGTAGAGCTGTTTTGTCTCCATGTTTTAGTAGTGTGGACTATTGTAGAAAATTGCATGGGTAAGTTGGATGGAGCAGAGCCTTAGGTAATCTCCAGGGCAATGCAACCTGTATGGACCAGGTGATGGAATCTCTGACATGGTGTGACCATTCTGTGGCTCTGTGTGGAGCACAGCTCAGAAAAGGGACTATGGCTGCTGCCTGGTCTCTGGGGTTTTGTCCAGAGGGAAGGTGTCCCCTTGCACTTTCCCTGAAGCCAAACTTCAAAATCTCCCCATATGCCATTGATGCCCTTCCAGCTGCTGCCTCGGGGCTAAAGCCTAGAGGGAGTGAGTCTGCATAAGTCCTAAGTTCGTTGCAGGCCCTTTAAGATGAGACTCCTGAGAATTTTGTAGTTTCTTCTGCTGTCCCAACCCCACTGGTTTTTACAGCCAGAAGTTATGGGGACTTACCTTCCTCGCACTGGAACCCTAGGCTGGGGGGCCTGGTGTGGGGCTGGGATCCTTTGCTCCTGAGATATCCCTCCCCATTTTTATCCATCACACATGGTGTGGGACTGCCTGTTCCATGTGCCTGTGTCTCCATGCTTCTCTGCACATCTCCACATCTCTGTTCCTCCAACCCATCTGGATGAATGTGGTTTCTTTAATTCCTTGGTTGTTGGACTTCCCTATAGCTCAATTTTCTGACAATTCTGGATGATCTTTGTTATGTAGGTTAGTGGTAATTTTTGCTGTGGCTGTGTGAGGAGGCAAGACATGTTTACCTACACCTCCATCTTGACTGGAAGTATAAATCCTATATCAAATATGCAAATGTTATCATCTTACACTTGTAAGGTATGTAAGAGAATTCCATTTATATTCAAAATGCAAATTTTGATTTAAAAAAGTAATTCTGCTACTAAATAGTTTTGACAACTAGTACCTTGGTTGCAGATAGCTCTTATATGTTATAAGCATATGATAACCTGGGGGTATTGATTGAAATATTAACATTTTCAGAACTGTAAAGTGAATATAAATTGAGCAAATATTAGTGTAAAAAATACAAATAGTCTCTGTATCAACAGCAGGTGATAAAGGCCACATATTAGACAACAATTGAAAAATTTTATATTTAGGTACTATGATAATATGTAGATACAAATATAAAATGCATTGTCTTTGAATTAAACACATTATAAATTCTTAATGTAACATCAGTGTGTTTAAGTGAGGTTAAGAGCTATATGACTGTGATTTATGCAGGCTAATAAGAAATCAAAACATGCATCTAGTCATAATATTCTTCTCAGAGAAGAGAACCACGTAACATGTTTGAGTTAATCAGATACAAACATTGAAGACATGAGGCTAAGATGTGACCTGGCTTCGGCTTTAATCCATATCCCTTTCTGATGTTTAGAGTCATTATCTGAACAACGGAGATGACTGAGATGCTTAAAGTATTCAGTACATTTAGTTCATTTGTCCATGGTTACTTTCCATTAGCAGAATACAGATTTGAAAGAATTAGAAGTCAGACAAAAATGATAATTTTTATGTTATGAGATGCTCAAAAAAAAGCATGGATTAGACACTATTTTTCAAATTGAGACACACAATGAAGATTATTGGCAGAAACTAATAAGGAAAAAACACCTATTTCTAAGATAAACTGTGACATCACTACTGACTATACCATTAATAAGAAATGCAGTATTTTAACTATCTAATTTTTCAGGAAAGATAATATAATTCACATATGGCTTTTGGTTTATGATTTGAATGATAGGTAGAGCTTTTTTCTTCTCCCTGCCTGTGCTCATTGTCTTCATTTGTCCACAGGAAATTTAGTCTGATAGATTTATGAATTTATGGCACAAGTTTTCCTGTATTTGGAATAACCGGGAAGTACCTGCTTCATACTTTTTAAAAAATCATGTACTTCAGGAGGCCCTGACTGTTATAGGTGGAGAATGTATTTGAAGCTTTGAATATAATGAACTTGAAACTTTCGCGAGAAAGCACTTACATCCCTCTTCTGTATGAGATGCTTCAAGTATTTATAGCCAACCCCAGTTACTGATGTTGCAAATTGGTTCTTAAAGTATCTCTTCACTCTTTCAAATTGATGAAGCACTCAAGCCCCGGGTTCTTGAGAATTATTTGGAGGAAAACTCGGCTCTCATCCATTTTGTCTGCAGGATGAATTAAGGCAGTGTTTCCTTTGTGTCGTGATTGAAAATCCCATTTGTAGACTCGTGCCATTATGTCTTTGTGAAAAGATCTCATAGGAGAGATTTAGGAATTCCTTCAACATACTTTTCAAGGATAACTTCTAGAAAAGTACTTTGGAAAGATTGTAATGTATACTCTCTCTCTGCTTACTCGGAAAGAAGTGAGTAGATTATATGGATCATTATCTCTTTAATTGCATCTGCAGACAATGATGGAGCTGGTTTCTCCATTTCTCACTATAAAGACAATGTGCTTCCCAGGGCAAGGGGCTCAGTCACGCTGCACTTTCTACATTATTGTGTTGACCCGCTGACGACACACGACCCGCCATGAAGCTTGACTGCAAACAGCCAAAGCAAACAAACTATAATAATTACATATACTTAAAAACACCTCTTAGTTTTGCTGAATTTTCATGGGGATATTTGCTTTATTTAAAAATGTAAGTGGCATACTGGAGCTAAGATAACATACAGGAAATATCACTCACTTCGTTTTTTATCAGGGGAGACTCGGTCACAAAATTCGCATTAGCAATGACATTTTGTCCGCAGTTTTGCGAGGCCACTAGAAGCAATTTTTGTCTAAATGTCTATTACACCTCCCACTCCTGGCTCAATGCCTGCGGCTGGCTTTCTAATTATTCCACTTGCCTTTCCGTCCATTTTGATGCCTCTTCAGTTCCATTTCTCTTTAATTTCCTCGATAGTGACCCAACATTTTCTATTATCCTTCACGGTCACTCAATGGCCCCTTAATTGCCATTCATTATATAACCCTGTCAGGAAGTTGAGGAAACCAGTAATTTTATGATCTAAAAAAGCTTTTGGACTTATTGAGCTACATCTCAGATAAATTTCCTCTTGTTATGTGACAGAATATAACTTGTCCCTCTTGTTGAAAGTACATTTCTTTCTTTCAATTAATTACTTTATTTTTGTTCATTCTATTACAGTTTTTGCTTTTTCTCCCTTTTCTCGCCTCAGTTTATCTCTATATCTAATTTTGCATTTAGTTTTTGGATCTATTATTACTTCTGTGACCTGCAACAAGCGTTCAGGCCTCTGAGAATTGCAAGATCTTCATATAATCAACAACAGCATCTTCTTAGTAGCGTGCTGTAGGGTAAGAGGACTCAGTCCAGCTCGCTCACCCACATGTCGGGGGCCGCTAAGATCAGCAGCATTCTCATAGCCTGGACACTGGGCCTGATAAGCAGTATGCCCATAGCCTTGAACGGGCCCGCAGGTGCAGAATCACACTCAGTTATGCGATATCTCGGTGTCCTGCCAGCTTTGTGTACATTTAGTACTGAAGGGAGTTGGGACTTCCCGCTGTGCGACACGCGGCTTGCAGTGTGTGCTTTGACTGGTTGCAACACACGTGATCGTGGAGAATATGTGAATAATTGATACATAGCGAAGTATAGAGAACGGCACCCAGTAATTAGAATCACTCAATAGAAATAGTCATTTTAAGACTGTACTTTTCGGTTTAGATGTTTCGTCTTATTGAGTGATTTTTAACACACTTAAAAATTGTATTTCCATTCTTTATTTTATCAGTTTAATTTCCAAGTAAATGTAGATATTATATTTAGTCTTATCACTAAAATGTTAAAGGCATATTTAATAAACAAACACCCCCCAGACACAGTACTGTTTCTGCCAGTAAATCAAAAATGAGATAGAGAATATTGCTTTACTAATATGCTCTCCCTAAAACATTCAGGAAGAGAAAAACAATTTGTGAACAGCAGTTTTCAAAATAAATCATTTTTTCAAAAAATATCGAAAAGTTGTATATGACCATGATTTGTTTGACAGAATGTGTTTTTGGAACATAAGCACTTATTTAGGGGGAGGATTTCTTTCAGAGAAGCTAATTGTACCTAACATTGTTTTACTTGGGTACATTTCTGTGTGTAATAGTGTCAACTTCAAACTTTCTGACTTTTCGTCTCTGAAATCTCAGATATGATTTTTTCGACAGTGGAAACAATTCAAATATACAAAATCTTATGTTTAACTTTGCATTTTAAATTGTGACATGGAAATTATAATTACTGCATAACCCAAATGAAATTCTCTGTTTATTTTATAATGTATAAATTCATATAGTGCAGGTACAACTATGATTACTTTGTATAAAGGGATATTGCTTGTGAGCATATTTACTACAAAACAACACAGTGACTTCCATGAATTTTAGGGCAGACAGAGCAATTTCCCCATTATACCTGAAATCATACTTACATTCACAGAGAAAAGATGGGCTTTCCACATAGTGAGGAAGTTGTAAAAAGAGGAGGTTTTTCGAGACAAATGTAGTTACGGTTAGGGAAAAAAATAAAAGAATGCACTTAGGAAATAAAACAGATCTAGGGAAATTTAGCTTTTTCTTGCCCTTATCATCTATTCCTCTAAAGTTATTTGAGAAATAATAATCATCAATATGGATAAAAACTGTATTTATGTGTTCTTTGGGTACTTATTTTACAACAATTTCTTCTCACAGTCTATATACCTTATTTCTCTCATTTCTTATCTGGTTCTGGGATTTCTCTCTTCTTTTCTCTACATTTTAAAATGCAATTTATTGTATCTTGAGGGCAGAATTGTTTCTGTAACAATATACCGCCAATTTCATAGTGAAAATCAATTTGGAAATAGAACACACTATGTTAAAATTTCCTCCATAGTTTTAAAAATAGTTCTACTACTGTTTTCATGATATTGAAAGGGTGTTGTTACTATGATACTTTTCTGCAATGCAATTTTAAAAATTTAACTCTTCCCTAATATTTTATCAGCTGCTGGGAACACAATGTAATGCAGAGAGATCAGGAAAAAAGGTGAGCACATTGGACTTGACTTACGTACTAAAGTAATCCACTATTAGTTTGCTACAGTGGCCAAATAAACATACCACAGACTCGGCAGGAACGTGTCTGCCGGTTTGCCTAAGGCCGTCCCCCTTGGCTTGCAGATGACTGCCTTCTCGCGATGTCCTCACACAGTCAGTGTGTTCTCTGTGTCCCAGTCTCTTCTTCTTATAAGGACAACAGTTACACTCAATGAGGACTGCAACACACAAGCTTTGGTGAGGAGGGGGACCCCCTCACCAAATTTACTGCACTCATAAATACAAACAAGTATTAACAGACTTTAGCTATTAATATTTTAAGTGTATATCAATTGCTGAAATCTGTGTTTTCAGGTAGTAGAAAACATATTAATAGCCATAGTCATCCTTTGAAGATATAGACAGTGTTTTGTCCTTAATTGTAACTGACATCTTCCAGTTTCTCTGACATATAAAAGTGTTTAATAAATGATAGCTGAATGTATGACTGATTGTTAGGCCACACAGATAGATGGATGGATGGATGGATGGATGGATGGATGGATGGATGGATGGATGGATGATCACATAAGGAAAGAAATGAGAAATACAGAAATTGTACTCATTTCATGGTGCTATTACAATGAAGGTGTGAAGTGTACTCAGGGGTGTATTAATAAATCTACCAGTAAATGTTAGGAGTATTTTAACCTTTCTACTAATTAAAACCGGGTTTGAGTATACTTCCTTCATGAATCCAAGTCAGCCCTGCCCTGATCATATCATTCTCATTGCATTATGAATTGAATTTAAACCTGCGCACATCTGCTGGTAGGCTACTTGAAGAAAATGCTGAAATCTAGACGTGGCTATGTTTTGTCCATGCAAATTAATTTGTATGGCCATCCAGGCCGGAGGCTGCACTTGTTATCTCCCCTGTGGAACACCTAAGTAGGCTTTCTGTACACAGTGGTAACGCGATCCATTTCATGCTAACTAATGCATCAGCCCTTCTGGAGCCCCCCTGTTGATACTTTTGTCTTTTGCTGCCTGAGAGTAGAAGTGTACATTTCAATTAGATGGAGCTCCACTTACTGAAAAGACAGATTTGTCACAGAAACCAGAGTAAGCAATTTGTCATGTTGTTTTCATGGAGCCATAAAAGAGTGTTTCCGACTCAAAGCGATATTTGGGGATTACTGTGCCATATTTGGAAATTCGTAAAATGCGATATATGTATGCATAGTGGATAAAGTGCATTGCAAAAATGAAAATGATTGTAGTCCAGGGAGTTTGTAAATCAATTTGTGAATTACTTCAGGATGAAAGGAGCTATGCAATAAATACAGGGTTTGGAAGGAGGCAGACTTTGCTGTGTAAATACAATCTCATCTGCCTAGGAGTTTCTAATCCCATAACAA
Organism: Carollia perspicillata; assembly: GCA_004027735.1. Taxonomy (NCBI): domain Eukaryota; kingdom Metazoa; phylum Chordata; class Mammalia; order Chiroptera; family Phyllostomidae; genus Carollia; species Carollia perspicillata. Next base: position 11,955 of record PVKM010020037.1, on the reverse strand, counting down.
TCTCCAAGACAAATTTTCAGCCTTTTTTGATGTTATTTGAACCCATATTTGATACATAATGATTCTTTCTATGGCAGGCACTGATTTCCTGACAGTTGTTACTGGCTCCTTGGCCATGATTTCTCTGAACAATGTTCCTTGTCTTCAGAGTTTCTTCCTACCAAATGCTAGTTATGATCTCCTGGCTTATCATTCGGATCCCCATGGGGGCTAACACAAACTACCTCTCCTCAACAAGTAGTTTTTAGTACGTGTGTTTTGCACATGGAGAAGTTAAATAGAATTATGTGTACAGTTATATGTTATATACATCTGTGTATATATAATATACATGTGGATACATATACATATAGGGACCTGCCTGGAAAGTATCTAGCCATGTAATATGAAAAATAAAGACATTTATTGAAGAAGAAACAAACATTGTGCATAGAACAATAACACCACTGCTCCCTTCAAAGTTATAACCATATTGAGAAAACCTGATTTATTGGTAACGGGTTGAATCGAGTCATTAGCAAATGCACTATCATATTCCTTCAGCTCTGGTGGCAGAAGCCATGGAACAAATTTTGCCATGACACATTTTATGCCAAGATCCTGCATCAAAATCTCAGACACAGTAGTTTTTCGATTCCTCAGATGAGCTTCTAGTTCTCACACTGTCTGTCTCTGATCTGTGTTGATTGCAGCCTGTACACATTCAACATTCTCAGGTATTGTGTTAGTTGCAGGACTTCCAGAATGTGGATCCCTTTCAACAGATTTCCAACCATCTTCGAAGTGTCTGTTGTACTCAGTGTATCATCCCCAAAAGCCTTCTGAATCATCTGAATAGTTTCCACAGAGGAAATTTCAAGCTTAATGCAAAATTTGATACAAATTTGTTGCTCTACTCGCTCACCCACACAGTGCACATGCTCACTTGGCAGCATCTACCACCCCCCACTGACTAATACAGTGAAGTCGTCATTGTTCATGCATGCCCATTCCTATCCACTCTCCTTGGTTGCAGGTTACATCAATGTCACGCAAACTGTTCTCATTGTATTAACAATAGCTAGACTTTTTTGAGACAGGCCTTGTATATCAAAACCCAAATGTTAAAAGTAATTTATGTTTAGAATTTACTGTTTGTATTTAAAAGTACAAACACTCTTCAGCAATGGAGTCCAGGATGTGAACTATTTTTAAATACCCAGTAATTCTGTTATTATATTGCTGTGAATTAGAAATACAAAGTGCTTCATGTGCACCTGTGCCAATGGTCTAGTAAGAAGGGGGTAATCAAGGATGGTTGCCCTGGAGTAAGGAGAATGAAGACAGCAGCTGCTGTAGCATCAGCTGTCAGCTGGTGAAAACAGACGACATTGACGTTGAAGGTCTGTGGCAGTCCAAAGCATAGTAAGCACCATGCTTAGATACTGAAGTAAACAAGGCATCTTCTTGAAACAGCAATATTGAAGTGCAGTGAGAAAGGGGAAATGTGAAGCTGGTGAGGGATCAGGTAAATTCCAGAAATATAAATCACAAATACAGAAAAGGTCATGGTGCCAATTCAGATTTCCCCTGCATAAAAACTGAAAAGTCATCTACAGATTCAGGCCTGTTTAAATTTGCATTTTTATAAGATCTCACTGGCAGAGGAATGCATTGACAGTATTGTGGTATGCCAGGAGAAAACAGGTTGTTTCTACCATAGGTAGGAGAAAATAGACCATCACAAGAGATATTTATAAGGCAAAATGTGTAAGATGTTGAAGCCATTAGCTCATTGGGGAGAGAGTGAATACCAGCACGGGTTCCTTGGTAGAGCTGGATTTCACATGCATGTATTGTGATGCTCTAAGTAATGGTGGGGGAGGAACACCTGTGGGGTTCCACACAGACTTTTTTAATGTAAGGTGTCTGTGTGACATGCATGACATTTGAGGGATCAAATTACATATATTGGCCAAAGCATAGCTTAGAACCAGCAGGTATGAATAAATGATCATTAAATTGATTAGTGCTTATAAGAGACAGAGAATAAAAGCAGAGAACTGAGGACTCAGATTTTAAATCCTAATGTGGATTATAACACAAAGAAGATTGAAAAAGACTGACCCACATTTTTTAAATAAAAGAGTCTTTTAATAAAGATTAATTGGTCACAAGTGTCAAATATTATTGAGAGGCCACTAAACCAAGATCTGTAAAATGTCACTTCCACTAAGAAAAAAGATAGGAAAACTCGGTGTGCTCAAAGATATCATTTTAAGTTTAGAATTTGCTTCAGGTTTTAGGAAAAGGCGGAATGTGTTTAGTGTTTGTTTCCTCCACCTCCATATCCGATTGCATCGACACTACATGTATATTTCTTGGTTGGGTATAATTCCTACAAGTGACAAGAAGTGTAAAAGTATTTTATTAGCTCAGAAATGCTTATCTTTTATCAGAACTCTAAATCATTCTAACAACATCTATCCATGTCTTACCCCAATAAGAACAAAACTAGAAAAGCAAAAGAATGCAAGCAAGAAATATTGAATCCCAGCCCCCATTTTTAATCTCCCTAAATATATGTATGATTATTTTAAGGACAAGATTAATATGATAATGCATCGATGGAGAAGCCATGTGAGATGCCTTATGAATATCTATCTGAAGTAATTATGGAAATATCAAGAATGAGGTAGCACTTAAAATAGCTCGTGGAAAATTAGTGAGACTGCTATAAATAGTGCAGTAACTATTTAATTTTGCATGTAACCTGTTTAAGAAGAGGTATAAAGAAAACTTATGGCCGAGTGTGGACCAGGCTGAAGAGTTGTGTCTGTTGGGTGCAAGTAATTGGTCTGGAAAAGACCTATCACAGCTGCCTGACCAGGGATCCACAGGAATGTGGGAGGGGCTGTGAGAGAAATGCGCAAAGGGGTACCTGGGTCCATCAGGGAACACATCACTAAATATTCCAGCCTTGACCATCAGTGCAGATGGAAAAGCTGTGGCATTCAGGGCAGTCTGAGAATATGGGTCCCCCTGGCCATCAAGCAGGGATGGCATGGGAACCTAGGGCAGGTTTTGTGACTGCAGCCTCGACTGGGACAGGGTTTCACGGAGCAGGGAAAGGAGACCACTGTGTCTGAGTAAGACCTTGTGTGTGATTACCAAGACCAGCCAAGGACCTTCTTCACTTCTGCCATGCAAATTCCACGTGAGCTTCTGTCACTGGTAAAGCACATGGGAACAGGACTTTGGAAAATGTCTTTACCAACTGCAGACGTGAATGGTAGTGCCCTGTTGACAAGGTCAGGAAAGGGTATGCAGTGCCTGGTTTGCAGTCCTCACTCAAACCAGTCCCACTGTGCATGGGGTGCTTTTGACTGGGATGTGCTCTGGAATGAGATGAATAAGCAGCGCCTGAGGGTACTTAAGGTGGTGGCATCTTTTCAGCATTATTTGAAATGTGGAGAGCATAGAATTAGGTATAATTTTCACTTTCAAAAAAGGATAAAATAGAGAAACTGGAACACCGTATTCAAAGTCTACTACTAGGAAATATTGAAAATGTACATTACTCATTCTTCCACACACTATTTCTTATGGTATGTTTGATTTCTTCCAAGCTTAAAAGGAACACATACATACATACATACACAAACAGTGGGGCAAAAGTAGGTTTACAGTTGTTCATATGGAAATAATACAATAATTAATAAGCAGTGATACAAGAATAAACTGTTTCATGCACTCACAACTGTAAGCCTGCTTTGGCCTCACCCTGTATGTATGGCTATTGACTATTTACGCCACCAATACGAGAAGATTTCTGATCAAATTTGGACCCTAAGATGGTGCAGCCGTCATTGTTCTGTTTATCAGATATTTACAGCTCTGTTTCTCCAGGCTAATGGAAAAGTTGAACTCCCTGGCACTCTTCAAGAGGTGGTGGTGACCATGGGAATTGTCTCGGTCAATGTCGCATGAACAAAAATGCACTCCTTACATGCCAGAACCTGCCAGAGTGCCTTTTACCGTATTCTCTGCCCACCGCCATGGTGGTATAGGAACTCCGTCGTACTTCTGAGCAGTGCCCCGTTAGCCCACATAAGATATAAGATGAGCAGGAGATAAATTTGTTCTCTGCCCTGTTACTGAGACTGGGCAGGTGTTTGATTCTACAGGAGATGTTAGTCCATCTCAACTAACACAATGCATGTTGAAAGAACATTGCTGTTGGAACAAGGTAGACACAACTTAAATGCCTTCTACACACATTTTCATGTAAGACTATAGAAAATTGTGCGTACTCTATGAGTCTATTTTCTAGGAATCGTATGTATTGTTTAGAGACAATACATACAAAACACCTAATACAGAAGGTATTCGATCATTGCTATCTATTATTAGAAGAAATTTGTTATAGTATAGCATCAACTCACTCATTCAGTACAACTGGCTAGTGTGTGGGAGCAAAGAATCCTGCCAGGAGTGGAAACACACTGAACAGTGATACAGCCTTTAGAAATCTGAAATGGGTCTATGAAAAAAAAGATCTATTGCTTCCCTGAAGAGTTGGTTTATTTGATTTTTCAAAAACAAAGGTTAGCATTCTCCTCATTCATATTCACTTTTCAAGTAAAGTATGAAAATTAAATGAAGCAAAGTATAATAACTGTTTTCTCCACTTGAGTTGATATCAGTGTCCAGGGTGAGTGACACTTCATGAATAACACATTGACTCATTAGCATATCAAAGCAACTTCCCCTTTACTGCATTTCACCAACTGTCTGAGGTCTTTGATTTGCACTGAACTGAATGACAGTTGGGCATGCTATTACTTCACAGAGGATTTGCTGCTGTAGAGAATCTAACTTCCTATCAGGTGGGGCAGTTTGTGTTCATTCAAATACTTAAGAAAAAAAGCCTGTACGTGACTGCTATAGGAAATGCCACACCTCCACTCTGCCCCTTTCATTCTTAAAACACTGACTTGTATTACGACCACTTTAGAAGGGGGATTTTTTTTTGTCACAAACAGTGTCATAGTTAGATATACATTTTGTTCAAAATTACATGGAAAAATCAGGAAGGGAACACATAATCGATCTGGAAAACTCTGCCAAAAACATCAGCCTGATGTCCAGGGAAGTATTCATGTGCTCTTTTATCAGCAGACAGACAGCATCTCCACAACCTCTAGGCAGATGCAGGTGAACAGGACACTACACCTGCCCCTTTATCTCACGGTTGCTCAGAAATGACAGGTAAATAAAGTACTGTAACTCAGAGTTAGACAGTATATGACATGGGAGCTCAGACAAAAGTGGCAGATTAAGCTGTCTAAAAATGACTTCACAGATAATTGAACATTTGGGATCTTACCTTCAGGCGAGAAAATAGAGATGAGAGGGAGAAAGTTATTTCTGGCCAGAGGAACAGCAAATGAAATGTAAACATACGTAAAGTAGAAAACATGGGATATGCCTGCTGAAAACTGAAAAACATTAATTTTACTTGGGAAGTTAAGTGCATTCATTAGACTGTGATTTGAAAAAACAAAAAGTCTGGTTTGAGATCCAGACTAGAAATTATCTTGGATGAAACGCTAAGAGTGGACTTTTTCCTGTGGGCAGTAAGGTAACTATAAAAGATTTTTTAAAATGTTATTATTGGCCCTGGTTGGTGTAGCTCAGTGGATTGAGCACGGGCCTGCGAAGCAAAGGGTTGCTGGTTCGATTCCCAGTCAGGGCACATGCCTGGGTTGCGGGCCAAGTCCCCCAGTAGGGGACACATGAGGCAACCACACATTGATGTTTCTCTCCCACTCTTTCTCCTTCCCTTCCCTGCTCTCTAAAAATAAATAAATAAAATATTTAAAAAAATGTTATTATTGTTGTTTAATTATAGTTGTCCTCATCTTCTGTTACTCTCCCCTGCCCTACCCATCCCCACCTCCCATATTCAATCCTCCCTCCTGCCCGTTGTCTTTGTCCGTGGGTCCTTATACATGTTCCTTACCTTGACCTTTCCCCTTCTTTGTCCCATCACCCTTCTCCCCTCTCCCCTCTGGTTACTGTCAGTTTGTTCTTTATTTCCATGCCTCTGGTTCTATTTCACTCATCAGGGATTTTTTGTAGATTAGGTTCCACTTATAGGTGAGATCATATGTTAAAGTGCTAAAAATTAGATTAGGTATGTTTGTAGAAAAATCACTTAGTATGAAAGCTAGCCAGATTAGTGTGGTGTTATATAATAACTGAAATAATTCATAATATATTCTATAGAAAACAGCACAAATATTTACATTTTCTAATCAATAAACATAAACATTCCTATCTTAAATAATTATCTTACATCACGTGCGTGTGAATAGTGTTGATAACAAAGACCTTAGGGTTGGTATATCTACAATTTAACGGTGAGTATTTTCAATGAAAAGAACTTTTAAAAAAGGATTTCCACATCTGTGGAATTTAAAGAGAAAAATATACCAAATGAATAAATGACTAATAATGGTTAAAATGAGGTTAAAATTAAATGAAAGTATAATATGAAAAATTAATCTGGAGCATAAACTTTGGATAAATTTTCTAAATGGTCACATGTTGGGAACCGCTCTGCCTGGTTTCGGGAGTTGTAACCACCCCCCGTGGCTAAGGCTGAGTGAGCGACCTCCAGACTGTGAGTCACTGAGGAAACAAAGCTTATCTCCTTGGCAAGAGCGCTGCCTCTGCCATCTCTAGCCCCCAATGCTTGATCAGTTAGTCAGAGTCTATGGGTAAGACCCCTCAGAGGAGGGGCAACCCTAGCAGACACGATCTTGTGGGAGGCCATCAAGAAAGGACTCGGGGGCTGCAGCAAGTGTGGGCGAAGGACCCTCAAACCCCCTGGTTATTTTGGCATAGCCCGAGTCCCCTTTCCATTTGGGAGAAGCTCTGGGAGAAGCTCTTCCTGGCTCTAATCTACTTAAGCCTGAATCTATGAAGGGGAGGGGGTGCAGCCCTCTGCCAGCTAAAGCGGGTTCTGGGGTAATCAGGCATAACAAAGATTTTGTAAAGTCCTGTGAAGTCTGCTGTGCTAAGAATGCTTTCATTTACATGACAAGGGTATGGGCAGGAAATGAGTATGTCTCCTAAAGTTTTTGCAACCCCCTTACCTGACACACACTGACTCATATTAAGCCCTCAGATTTCTTCGAAGTGTTATCTGTTGTTTGATCCTTGCCACCTGACATTGATTGATGAGCTTTACCTGTATCCCTGTGTGTTAGGAACCTAATAAAAAGCCATTGAGGCAAGGACTCAGGGCCCTTCTCCATGAGAGAAGGTAATTACCTTTCCTCCCCAAGCAAATCATGTCTTGGTAGTATTATGTTCATCCATGGTGGACGGGGGGGGGGGGGGGCTGTGGGCAGAGGCCCCCACAGTCACAACTTCATTAGATTAATGAGTTGAAAATACATAATGCTTATATCACCATGTAATAATTTATTTTAATATATACACAATTTAAATTCTTTTTTTAAATACAAGAGAAATGTTCTGTATCTTGCTCAAATGTATTAACATGGATGTGAAATACAAATCCATTAAGTTATGTAGTCTATATTTAAACATTTTGTTTTATATCTCAGATATTTTAAAAAATAAAAAAATCCATAAAGAGAAAGATAAATTTAATGAAGTATGAAAAGTAAAACAAAAATATCAAAATACATATGTACAAGAAGTACCAGTTATTAACTCTGAAGCACTCATAAACTTTGTAATTTTTGTCTTTTTTAATATACATAAATTTTGTTTACTATTTACTTCAAGTAAATCATGTGTAAATACTTTTTTGAGTACACAAAAATGTTGCAAAATGTTATAAGAATACTGGAATATTTTTTAAAAAATCTATTACTTGTCTAAGAAAAGAGAGAATATAAGTAAGCAAAGAGTGAGTCTTCCATATTGCATCGATACAACTCTGCCTCAGCACAACACATGGGATACTGTTGAATGAAAGAGTAAATTAGAAAAAGAAATGTTAGAAAACTAATGATTAAAAACATGTGACTGAAATTGTCCTACTTGAGACAGAAAAGGAAGAGAATGCCATTACATAAGGCTGAAAAAAAAAACAGTTCTTAATGATAGTGTAGTTAGGAATTATACAACTTGCACAAAGCAGGCACACGCAGAACAGGTACTGGGACAGAGGGAAGCAGTGGGAGAAGGAGGGCAAAGAAGAGAAGAGAAAGACAAGGACGGAGGGGAGCACTTTATTTGGTAATAAGAGGGCTTCGTGTAGGCATTTTGACAAACAGAATATATGATGCTATTCAAACTCAATGAGACTAATTTAATGTAGGTGATTACATAGCCAATAAGATGTAGGAATTAAAGTAGGATTATTACATTTTATGACCATTATCAAAGAGACAAGAAAGTAATATAAACTACATCCATTCCTTCCCATCCTGCACAATGTATATGGGAGATAGGTGATAGAGTAGAAGGTTAACATCTTTTATTTCCAATTTATGCAAGAGAATGAGTAGAAGACAAACTGTTTCTAAGTGTATAATTCATCGCAGAGTAATAAAGATGAGCATGATTACACTGACAATAACAGTGACCGCTACAGTGGGCAGCCCCTAGGAGCTCGGATGCATGCTGGGTGTTTCTCCCTTCAGAATGTACATGTCTCTGGGCTGTAGGGGGATTCATCTAATGATGGGAATGAATGTAGTAAATTCTCAGCTTTCTATTCCACAGATGGAATATTCTAGGAGCCACTCTTGTTTCTCAGAGGTCTGATAGAGTTTAATACCCTTTGCTTGTATTTTCTAGTGGTGGTTTCTCATTCTTTCACTCTCTTTACTGCCTCATTTTTGTATCCTGTAACCTCCTTCTAAATAAAGTTCTTTCACCAAAATCCTGTTTAAGATATTTTGGGGAGGAACCAAAATTAAGATGTAAATTTATACATAAAGAACACAGGATTCTTGTTGATTAAGTGACTTACCAAAGTTTGCCCAGTTGAACAGTGGAAACCCCAATATACTCTTGACTAGTAGCATGTATAACCACAGCTCTGATGACAGAGCCAGTGTATGCAAAAGGAGAGACCTCTGTTTCCATTGGCTGCTCACAGTGAGGAATGACTAATGCAAATATTTCTGTATCTAATTGAAGGTCTAGGCCACCATACACAGGAGTGTACCATCTGGAAAGCACATGGAGGGGACGTTGTTTATAAATTCTCATCTCCAAAAGGGCCTCAGCAGAAGTTATAAAGCCAATATTCAAATCCAGACATTTTTGGCTATAATCTGTGCTCTCGGGCAATCCGCATCATCATTCTCTCTACTGAAACTTGCAGAAAGGAACAGGGGTCCCCCCAAGGATGGTATACTAATACTGTCTGGACCACCTACTGGGCTCGATTGTCTGCCACCAATCGGAAAGACATCTCTCAATGACAGAGATCAGTGAAAAGGAAAGGAACTTATTATTTATTTGAAATACAAACTGAAGCTCTCCACAAATGCACACAGTCCTCCCAGCACCCTCCACGTGGCAAAAGGGAGCAGTCCCAAAGCCTCATGGTCCTGACTCTCATCCAAGCTGCATGGTCTCAAACAAGACACGTGGTCCCCAAATGAGAGATGCCCAATGGCTGCCACACCTCCGTTTAAATTCCAGAACCAATCTTCCTCTGCAGCCCCATTTCTAGCTCCTCCCACAATTGGCCACAGCTGCCAGCATTCTGGGCAGGTGTGGCCCTATGGTGTGGAGCCAATTATCTCCAAGCTCTTCCGGACCCTATTACAAATCCCTATTTGGGGCTCCCCTCTTGGCTGCACCCTGTTACAGAATGACTGTGACTTAATCTGTTCTATAAGCTCTGTAAACCTTAATCTATACAACTTCATCATTTCCACTCAGTGGACTGGTATTATCAAAGAGTTATAGTTAAACACAATATTTTGTATAACAATGAACAAGAGTTGTTTTGTAAAATATATTTATGAAATATTCAAGAACCTCAAAATGTTTCACATAGATGTGCTTCTGCTTTGAGATTGATGGGCATAATTTATTTGTGTGTGTGGGTGTATGGCATATATATGTTACATGTTTTCTAATAAGGTTTCTATCACAGTTACCATTATGTAAATAAATGTTAGCAAAATAATTTTTATTGTAGAGTTTATTTAATACCAAGGCAGTGCACAGTCTCTGCTTAAGAGCACCTTTAATCACTTTATGAAATACTATGCAAGAGAAAGCTTCTGAAGCCAACAGCCCCTGTTCATTTAATTACAGTTGTTAATTTAATCACCTCAGTAGGGGATATGTTACTTGGTGGGTGATATTTGCTTCACACCACGAGATGTACATTCACAGTGCTTGTCTCTATTCACTTAATTGAGAAATTACAATTAAAAAAAGAGCTATGCAGGGAATGTTTATTTGAACATACAGAGAAAGTAACAGGAAGCAAGCATGTGTGATGAGAAACTATTGTCTATGTAAACCCTTCTGGATTATGAAATCAGTACCTGGTGTTTTAGTTACAGTTGAAGGACTTTCATACTGTCTTTTTATTCTGTGCGCATAAGCAGAAATCAATGCCTGAAATATTTTCAAAATATTTTTGCATAATGGCACTGCCACTTTAAGAATTTTAAAAGATATGAAATGTGTATATAAAACTTTCCACGTTATTTTTTGTTCTTAGAGAAGATGGTTGAGACTGTTTAATGAATGGGTGACATCTACCTAATTCCATTGTGCCTTGAATTTTTCTCTAATTGGGGGGAATGGCACAAATATAGTGTGTTCTTTCAAATGAGAACAGTTTTGTTTATTCTCATATCCTCCATTCTGAAATACATCCCTGAAGGCAAATTTGCAATTATATCTAGATGTTAGTCAAATTCTACCATAAAGTGTTCAAGCTTTACAAATGCATCAAGTCAGAACTGGGAGAAAATACTGATTTTGATTTTTATGAAAACTTTCAGAAAAGTAATTTATAGTTGGGGACAGAAAGAATTGACTCACACACTTACAGAGCAGACTGATTTAAATAAATACAGAGGTAAAAGGCAAGTTATTTAACACAACAGGCAGATCTCACTATGGACCAATCCCTCCATATCCACCATGGATCTGATAGTCCTCTCAATGCCACAGAATGCTCCTTCTCTACTCTCTATTTTTGCCCTCCCATTCCTTTTCTGGAACACCTTTTCCTCCCTTCTTAGTCTAAAAAAAACTGCTACCTAATTGCAAGGGTCAATCAGGAAGCACCTCCTGAAGAAAGCTTCTCTTACTCCCGGAAGCAGGGCTCAGTTCCCATACTCTGCTTTCAATGCAATCTTAGCCTAACTCTTATCATGGTCTTAAAGTTTCAGTGAAATATTTTAAAGGTCTTATTTTTCTATGCCATAAGTTCTTGGAAGACATGGGGGAAAACTTTGTCAGCATTTTACGGGTCGTGTCAAATAAACCATGCTTAGCCTCAGGTACATGAAAGGCTGGCCTTAATTTGTAATGCAATAAAAAGCATTTTATATGAAGAATTTAGTCCAAGTTTGCATTGATTTCAGGAAATTGTCCAACCCACAATCATACAGCCTCTCCTTGAGAAATTTCAGTATTAGGGAATTTAAGAGTACAGAGGGTTTTTTTTTAAAATATTTTTTTAAATTTCAGAACTATTTTACAGGAAAACTGTGAAGCTAGTACCTAGACTTCCCTGTATACCCTACACTCAATTTTCCCCCTTGTTAACATCATTCATTAGTATGGTACTAATGATTACAATTAATGAAGCAATGATGGTGCAATGTTATTAAATAAACTCCCTGATTTATTGGAACCTCCTTTGTTTACACTCTAATGTCCTTCCTCTGTCCCAGGATTCTATGTAGGATACTACATCACACTTAGTTTTCACGTCTCCTTAGGCTG
>PVKM010020036.1:0-23671 GCA_004027735.1 Carollia perspicillata | reverse complement strand
CCTTTTTCAATTTCACAATAATAATGGAAATGTACGATGTACATATTGAAAAATGACTTGAGGTTATTAAATAGTTTAATAGGAACACATGGGGAGATTTTCAAGTCTCTGAATTTGTTTCTCAGCATTAATTACAATGTCAGAGATTCAAAGTGGAAAAGCAGTCTGTCTTTTTTTCTTGATTTGGAGACAAGTTAATTAGAACATTTTTCAACATTTGTGATAGTTTTGAAGTAAATTATGAATTCCTTAACTAAAACAAGGCTAACGAACTACGTAAAGGTATTTTTAACCTCAGGGAGGGTTCGAGCAGTAACACAAAGTTTTGAAAACATCTTTGATCAGAAATTGTAACTCTTAATGGGAAACTTAACTATGAGTGAATATAAGCCAAATATATGTGTGTGTGTATGTATATATATATATATATATATATATATAGACATATATATTTATATACAAAGAGAGGGAAAGAGAGGGGTTCCTTACGTACAGGTTCCTCATTCGTAAATTAGAGGACCCTGCACATGAACACTCCCTGGGCATGGACGCTGTTCAGTTTCTATCTTGAAAGTGTCTTTCCAGGGACAAGTAGTGGTCATAAGTCCTCAAAGGCAAACACAAACATACACTTGTGTTCACCAATAGAAGTAGAAAAGCTTTTCAAGTACTTCTTCAACTAATGTACACACAACACAAACCCACGCTTTACACAAGGCAGGTCACAGTTCAATTGCTTTCCTATCCATTGAACTTCTTCATTTTGGAAACTTTGGAGTGCTAGGTGGGTCTTACCTGTTATCCCGTCTCAGCTCGTTAGGAAATAAAGCGGGAGACATGGGCTTTGGCGGTATTGGAGGGTGAGCAGCTGGTTCCCTTTAAAATAGAAAACAGCAGTTCATTTCACCATGGAAACACGGGCTGTTTCAGCATCTATTAATCGAATGCATTTGTTACCTACATGAAAATATCTTATGCATCTAAAACCCTCCAAACATGAGAACACTGAAAGCACTAAACTTTGAGGAAGTCAACTGTTTAAATTATGGACATGTTAAATATGTAATCAAATTTTTGGAAGTTATATCTTCTTTAATTATGGTTTGAAACACAATCTTTTCTTTAAACAGCTTAATATTTTGCTAGGCTGTCTAGCTAGTCATGGCATTTTGGGTCAGCGGCACATGAGTATAGTAAATGGTTCTTGGGCATTAATAGATAAGCTTCTTTAGGAATTATGTCGGCTATCAGGCTGCTATGGAAACAGCAGGGAAGGCTGGCAATTCTACAGACCTCAAGGTAAAGTTGATGTAAAGCTCTTTACTAAGTCTGACTTTAATATTGTCAGTACAGGCCAGTTGGACGCTAGGAAGCATATGTATTCCTATGTGTACACACACACACACACACACACACACACACTGTCAGCCTCAACTTCTCAACAAAGTGCCCAGGTGGCCTCTAACCTGTTATGATTGGATAACCTACAAGCTGGCGTAAGGCAATTATGTGAACCATGCCTATTTTGGATGGAGCCAGCATCTTACCCAGGCACGTCTCTCCCCTCCCCCCTACAGCCACTCAGGTTATTCCGTTTTTTCCTCAAGATAAACTCCATATCTGGTGAAAGTAGCCTTGGGACCCAGGCTCCATGTGCCTCCCTGGCCTCTGCAGCTCCCTAGGTGAGTGTGGGACTCTACATCCAGCTGCCTGAATTGCTGGCTGTGTGATGGTGACTTAACCTGATTCAGTGTTTGTATCTGTAATAAACCTCCTAATAGGATCACCAGGGTGTTGTCAGGACTGAATGAGATCATGATTTTATTTAACAAACATCTTTTGGTGGCTTTCTATGTATAAAGCACTCTACAGAGTGATCAGTTTCCCTGTTCTCAAAAGGCTTTCAGCACAAATAGGGTAGGACAGACAGAGAAAAGTGTTATGAAGAAAATAAAAGAGTAAGGGGATGTAGAGCGATGGGGTAGCAATAGTATTTTATGTAGAATGGCCAGGGAAGGCCGCTCTGTAAAGTAGAATTTGAGCCAAGACTTGAAGGACACAAGCCCCGAGAACAGCCATGGAAGGGCGCATGAACATGGGCACAGTCAGAGTCATGGTCATGTTTAATACTGGAAACCAGACAAGATTGCCAAGGGTGTCGGTGTGTGCAGAGACGGAAGGTGGGCCAAGCGTTGGGCCCTGGGCCCTGCAATGTGTGTAGATGTTAAGAATATGAGAAGAAAACAGCAAAGGGGTGTGGGGAAAACTGGCCAAAAAGAAAAGAACTATGAAAGTGTGGTATCAAGGAGCAATGGTGTTTCAAGCAGTACTTGGCCATGCCAAATTCTACTCATAGATCAAATAAAACCAGATTGGCAGTTCCCATGGTTTGGGCGCTATTATAGTGGTCATTGGTCACCCAGAGAAGGGAAACAGTGTTTATGAACCAGTGGTGCAAAAACTTGACAGGAGAAGATTTAAGATGAAATCTGTGACAGGGAGGTCACGACAGGGAGGTCATGGTGTTGAGATGCTCTGCAGTGAAGAGGGAAGTGAGAACTGCGTAGCTCCCTGAAGGTCGACAGGCTCAGGAAGGGCACTAGAATAGTTAGATGTGATGTTGGGATCCAGCCAAGAGGCTAAATTTGATGGTGCAGGAAATGAGGACTGGGGACCAGGACACCTGGTTCGGTAAGCAGCCCCCACCCCTGCCTCGCTACACTGCCTCCTAGTGGCTCCTTGGGCAGCTCCAATGTTTCAGTGGAGGTTAGTACTCATGTAATTAAAACAAGGCTGGTTAACACTGCTTTATCATACTCAGCTGCTTTGGGGGCAGCAAGAGAATATACAGAGAGTTGGCTTTAATAAGGTGATGATTCATCCAAGTGAGTACAACAGAAGAATAACAGCAAGGGAGGGGAGGGATACACATGGAGTGATTACAGTGAGGCACTGTGAGATCTAAAATGGACATGGAGGCAAATGAGGATACGGCGGGGGTGGGGAGTGAGGAAGAAATGAACTGTGAAAAGATAGTAAACTCAGTGGATTGGTGGTTGGGGTGGGGTTGAGGAATTCCTAGAATCAAAAAACTAGAGGGAGTGAGCTAGACAGACAGAAAACGAAAGCCAGAGAGAGAAAGCTTTGAAATTAAAATGTGGTTACTTACAAGGGCAAGGCCTATGGGAGGCTCCGGTACGGTGAAGGACAAGCTCATTGGAGAGGTCAAGAAAGTGAGAGGCTGGAGTGGAGAGAAATCCTCTCCCTAGATTTGGAAATCACAAGCATGACCAGGGGAGTGATTGTCAGAGGCAACGAGCCTGGTGCCAACATCTTCAAAGAGTGAAGGTGAGTGACTCAGAGGCCTTCAGACAATTCCAGGGCGGAAGAGAAGCTCATAATGGCATGGCTTGAAGAAGAGGAGGAGTGTTGAGGAGGAAGGCACTAAAACGGATAGGAACAGGCAATGAGGAGCGAGGAGAACCCTGTGATATGAGGGGTTAGGAGAAAGACAGCCCTCGCTGAGAGGAAGGCTGTGGGAGCAGGGGCCCCGGGGAGCAGCCAATAAAGGGGGAGACCAGTCAGTCAGAGATGAGGTTAAAGAGCAGCAAGTCTTGATGATAATGAATGACACACGCAAGAAGGCACTGTGGAGAGGTGGAGGGATCTGGGTGATGTTAAGTGATGCACGGTTTCATGGCGATGGTCCAGGTAATAAAAAGTGATGACTGTGGTTCCCATGGGGATCCATGGCTGTAGGATGGAGAGTGTAGCTGAACTGGTCCTGAGGGTTTCTCAGCAGAGCGTGGGAGTGAGACTCTGGGTGATGGGTAGCAGCGCAGCAGAGAATGGAGCATGGCGGGTCTCCGACTCCTGTGTTGACATGGCACTGAAGCTGGGGGAAGGCCATGCAAAGCATGAGGACACTGTCTGACTCACTGTAAGTGCTCAAGAAATGAGTGCTGTGGTGGTGGTTTTTCCCCCACTTGAACCCAGTTTCGTACCTGTGCCAAACTACTTGTACTTCCTACCTATGGTGATCCCAACCATCACCACATTCTGACTCCTCTCTGGAGTACTACCTTCTCCCTGTTACCTGCACACTTCCTCATGGCCCTTCCGACTTTGGTTGGGTGTTACCCTCTCTAGGGGTACCCAGAGCTGTGGGGGACACATCTTCCCTATCTTTCTTCATAGCACACCCTCTTCACGGAACGTATCACACTATTTTGCAGTACATATAATTTTCTGTCTCCACACTGGACTAAAGTCTCCTAGAAGGATGGTTAAATCTCAAGTAGTAGAACTGTGTGGGACATTGGGTGTCCAATAAAGATGCGTGAAATGAATGAAAGGAACAATCAGATGAATTTCTATTTGGCGAAGAAGGAAATGCATATTGAAGAGGAGCCTGAAACTTCTAAAATCGCAAGCTTCGCTGTACCACAGGAGAAGTCTGTGGTCATTCCACTACCAACTGCCTAGGAGGTGCCAGGGTCTCAGGTGAATGACTATGTTACATGACATACCTGAAAACATGGCTTACAAAAAAATGGTCTCCCCATTCTGGCTCAGAGTCAGACTTTACAATTAGATAGTAATTTATTTTGTTGCCATCATCTTCTCTTCTTAAAAAAAATATCCCTTTTGGGGAGGTAATGTGATATCACTCACATGATGTCTTTATTGTACCTGCGAGAATTAGCTGATTGCATGTTTTTCTCCCAGGGGTAAAGGAAAAGTGTAGGAAGGTGGTTGGTCCCGGGTTGGTACTACATCTGCACAGGGGACTGGGCATCTGAGAACAGGCAGCAGAGGCGTAACAAGACGAAAAAGAGGATTAAAAAAGGATGATGCCAAACTGTGCTTATGCCAGAATCCCACTGATGAAAAGTTACATTTCTTCCCATTTGGTACGGCTAAGGCCTCAAAACGGCCAGTAAATACTGATTGGGTGTGTCTGGGAGGAAGAAGGGTCGAGAAGCAGATCTGAGTACCAACTGCAGTGATTGTTTGGAGTGCACCCAGGAAAGAAAAGGTGGGCGTGTGGTTGTCAAGGCCAAGAAAAGCAGAGAAGTGTATCTATTTCTGAGAGTAATGCATTTACACCCCCGCTGGGCAGGGGCCAGGCGATGCCACATTCACTTCAATTCACCTCAAAGGAGGTTTCATTTGCCTGTCTGCAATGACAGCCACAGATGACAGAATCCGAGCCCTCTAGGGTGATGAGAGAAATCATTCATGCCATGCCAGGAGCTCGATGTGATGCCAAGCAGGGGGATTAAAATGCAAGAGCGAAGCAGGAAGCTGTGGCCTGGAATGTTTTGAAGAAAAGGAAACAAGACATTCATGTGGAATGATCCCGCCTGAATGCCACTTTGAGATGCAATGTTCAGGCTTAGATAAACTGACCCCGGCTCTCCCCTTTGTCCTTCCCTCAATCCCACAGACCTTTGCAGGACCGATGGCACCACGTGAGTGGCTACAGTTGTAAAGAATCACTTTCGGGGGTAAAATGGCTGTGCTCACGAGCAACATATGAAAACCTGCAGACAGCATCTCAAGGGCCAGAGCTAATAGAAATAACGTTGTAAAGCTTGTTCATATTGCTTCGTTTCCATGTGCTCCTGCAGGCATCACTTCTTTTCATTTTTTTTTAAACACACTTAGTTCTGCAAATTCAAAACTGACTTTGTGAAGAATATTTCTGTTATTGCAGCACAGGTCTAGGCTGAAACAAGAATAATTGACTCTAATATATAATCATTAGTTTCTTTTTCACTTTCCATTGTGCTTAGCTTTTGTATCCCACAGATTTTTTTTTTATTCCAACAATGACAAAGGAGTTGGAACTTATATTTACTGAGTTCCGGCAACATGCCAGTTTGCCAGGCTTCCACATACGTTATTTTATTTAATCCATACATCTATCCTGTGGCGTGTGCATCATCATCATTATTATTATTACTATTATTATTCACTGAATCTCAAACATATTGAGTAATATGCCCTGGATCACATGGCTAGTCCTTGGCTCAGCCAGGGTTTCAATGTAGTCTTTCTGACATCAAATCCTATGCTATTTTTCTCTCTGCCATGCTGTATCCAACCAATACCCTTCCGGGTATTTCCAATGAAAATCTAATAGCCACGGGTTGTCTTGCATTATTAGTTCTCTGACCAAGGGAGGCGTCATAGCTCAACAATCCTTATTCCACAACTGCCCCTGTTAAACTGTTGAGCCACACCACTGTGCAGGAGGTCAAACTGATGATGCAGAACAAGAGGGAGCCCATGCTGTCAAAGAGCTTACACAGTGCAAGGCACATGTTCAAAAGAATGATTGCTGTTGACGTCTCACTTTCCAGCAGCCAGTGGCCATTTCGATAGGTCATAACACAGCAATGGAGCACGCAGTGGGCAGAATTCCAGAGACCCAGGCTCTGGGCTAGCTCTGCCACTAACCTTCAGTTTGGATCTGGAAAGAGCACTGATTCTCTCAGGACCTCTGCTTATCTATATGTGGAAGGAAAAAACTGGTCCAGATCTGTGGCTTCCAACCACTGCATATTACAGGAAGGCAGAGCAATTGTAAGGAGTCCTCAATCCCAGAGGGCCCCAAGTGCACGTTACAGACGATGCCCCTCGCACACTCATGTACTACACGTCCCAAATGTACGTAGATACTGTTGTGGTTATTAAAATCGTAATGTGTATAATTTATGCTGGCTCTATAAGAGCATAAATAAACTGGCTCGTCAGGAGACACATATTTTTAAATACTGGTGAATTCCTTGCATCTTTTAGTCATTAGATGTTTTTTGAAAGACATACTAAGAATAATCCAACTATTATCAGGTGAAATTGTCAACATTTTCAGCATTAAAAATTAGTCTACTTGACATGAATCATAGACCCACATGTAAAACACACAACAATAAAACTTTTAGAATGAAAAGACTCATGACCGTGGGGTAGGCAAAGAATTCTTACATATAATACCAACAGCACAACTCATGTTTTAAAAAACATGATATATTGGACTTAATTAAATGTAAAAACTTTTGTTTTGCAAAAAAACATCAAGAGGATAAAAATACAAGCCATACACTGTGAAAAAAATATTTGCCAATCACATCTTTGACAAAGAACTCATAAACAGAATGTATTTTTAAACAACCCTCAAAAGTAACCAGTAAGTAAACAAACCACCAATCAAAAAAATTGGTATCAAGCAAAAAGAAAAAAGGACTCATGGACATGGACAACAGTGTGGGGATTGCATTGGGTGGGGAGGAGCTTATAAGGGGGATCAATGGTAATGGAAAAAATACAATAAAAAATAAATTTAAAAATAGGTACATGATTTGAAGAGATATTTCACCAAAGATGTATACATGACAAATAAGCATATGAAAGATGTTCAACATCATTAGTCTTAAGGAAAATGCAAATTTAAACCATGATGAGATATGTTACACCCTATTTGAATGGCTAAAATATGTTTTTTAAACTGACAGTATTAAGTGATGTTAAGAAAGTGAAAAAACTTGAATTCTTATTCATAGCTAGTGGGAATGCAAAGTGGTACACCCACTTTAAAAAGTGCGTGGCAGCTTCTCACTGTATGACCTAGCAATGTCACTTGTAGGCATTTAAGAGAAATAAGTACATATGTTCATGTGAAAACTGTTGTGTGAACATTTAAAGCATTTTGGGAAAGAAAAGATATGTCTTTGAACTAGAAAACAGATACATGGATTTCATTATCTCCATTCAGTGGAATGCTACTCAGTAATGAAAAGGGATGGCTTATCATACAGGCACCAGCATGACTGAATCTCACATAGAACACACTCACTGAAAAGCCAGGTTCGAAAGGCTCTGTCTGCTTACTGTGCGACCCACTTACATGATATTCTGCATGCCTCTGAGAGGGAGAAGTGCCCCCAATTTGCCATGTATGAGTAGAGTCCTAAGTAAAATACTAGGCCTTGCACCCCAACCTATCGTCCCACGGTCATGGAAGTAGAGTTCCTATGTCACACTGTGCTCCTGTCACCCACACTACACCACACCCTGGATTCCTTGCCTCCTGGAGTCTGCTTGCTCCAAAGCCTTCTCCTCTCCACAAAATCCGAACCACCATTCCCTCAGTGTGTTCCAACTCTGCCCAGTTTTATAGCAGCAATGAAACCTGATTTGTGTTAGTACACTCAGATTTGAATGACCACAGATAGCCCTTTAGCTATTAACTGATGTGAGACATATAACCTCTAGCTGGTAGACCTTCAGGCAATACTGCTAAATGGTGAACTAAATTTTTCTAATCAAAGAGCTTGATTTTCACGGCTGGAGCAGAGAGAGCTGCAGCTCGAAGGCTGATGTTTTGGGCAGAGAGCTGCTCCAAGGTATCCCAGTTCTCACAGCTGCCTGTTTGCTCCTACTTCCAGACCTGAAGGTCCCCTCCTTTGTCATACCTCCTGGAGCTCCCCTGGCAACGGCAGAGGCAGCAAGGGCTCCATGGGAGGGAGGGGCAGTGGGAATCTGGATGGAAGGGCAACGGGGATTTCTTTTTCGGTGGTTGTTGCTGTTTGAACATACAAGTTCCTTACAGCTAGTGTGAGGGGGTCAGAGACTGGCAGTTTTGACCCAGGGACTAGGGAAAAGCAGCTGATCACTGAAGGTTCAGCCCTTCATTTCCACATTGAAAATTAGCTTCCTCCTTGTATTTTGAACAATACTTTTCTAAAATAATAGACCTTTACTCAAGAAAAAGTTTTATTTCCTTGGAATGTTTAGAATGGGTGTTCTAGGCATTCAGATAAGATTGTAAAATCACTGCATTTAGACCTTTTACTGAGTCTATTAGAATCTTAATTTTTACAAAGCAGAACCTAGCTAATGTAAAGAACAGTTTTGTTGGGGGAGAAATAAAGTATATTGTTTTTATTTAGAATGATAGCAAACTTTGTAGAGGGCTTGGTACCAATAGAGTTAAAAAATCGCAGCATAATTAGAAAGGTTACATTTTACCATTTATAGTTACAGACAGAAAAATAGAAGTGTAGTGCAAGGTTGCCATGGCAACTCACTTCTCAATCAGGATTTTTTTTCAAAATCTACCAATCAGCTAACCGAAAGTGAAAATCTACTGAAGGAGAAAAGGCTGAAACAAACGTGGATGAGAAATGATGAAAGAACATAGGAAGCAAGCACTCAACTGTATGGTAATTTTTCTAGGTGTGTTTCCACAATTCTAACTTTATCAGACATTACATAGTCTGTTCTCTGTCTTTGAAAATGACTCCAGAAAACACAAAACATCTTTTTTTGTTGTTACTAGTGGCAGTGTCTCCATTATTAACCCTGAATCATTAAAATGGGTAATAATCATAAACATTCGTATTGCCTATTAAGCAATATGTTAATTTGGCTTCTGTGAGTTTCTTAAATGAGCCTCACATGCTATTTCATCCATGCGAATCTCTACGCCGCCTAAATGCACAGTCGGAAGCCTTGACTTTGCTATACACAGAACAGCAGTGTTGAGTGGTGCGTTCTGAAATCAGAAGCAGTCTCAGCCTCCGCCTCCCAGAAGCCTTGTGTCTGTGTGCCATCGTGATGCACTGGAACACTTCTCACGCCTGGCAGCTATTATCTGCGGTGCTGGTTCAAGCCTGGCAAACGGTATCGTTCTTGAAGGACTCGGAGGTGAGAAAAGGCTTAAGAACTTGAAAATTAAGACATACACTAATAATTGGTGGCAAATGGTTTTGTGCCTGACTCTTTAATGTCTTCAAAAAAAGAAGTGGAAAGGGAAAAACTTTCACTGGCTCCGACCTTTTGATAATTTTCTATAATGATTATATTTGTACTTTCTTTTATATATACTTCACGACCTCTAGCACCTAGGCAGAGTTCAAATTACATAACAGCAAAGCATTAACTCTTAAAACAGAGACAGTGTTCTGAAAAGGTACCAAAGCTTATCACAGGTGAGTATGTCACCCATAATTTCTTATACTAAATACCATTTTTTCACATGACATGAAATTTGGAATTACTAGATTTCTCGCTATCGCTAAACATAACTGATAGCGGATGAAGATAAAGAAGGCATCTTGGATAGAAACCCCATAGCTCTACACACGTGAATAGACACACGCCGTGTGCTCTCTGACACTGGAACTTTTGTTCCTTCTCTCCTTTCTGTTTGGAATGGCTGCCTCCTCATGCATCCCCCCTTCAACTCTACTGTCCCTCAGACACATCCTCCATGGTCCCCGTCTCCGTGCTGCATACTCTGTGGCTGTCTCGACCTTTGTGTTTATCGTGCCCCCAAGAAATCAGTCAAGGACAGCCTTTACATTTACCTCAAATTGACTTCCCAATAGACTCTGAATTTCTTGAAATAGGGACTGGGTCGCACACATCCCTGCATTCCTGGATTCTGCAAAGTGCTTCCCTGGCACATAGTCAGAGCTCAACAAGTGTTTTTGGGAAGAGAGATCATGAGAGAGCCCTGTTTAAACAGCCATCGTAACTTCAGCCCGTAGAGTAAAGCCTAACTACAGAGACAAAGAGACAAAACCCTAACTAGAAGGGTCGAGAGAAAATCCGTATCTTGAAATATTAATAAGAAATATTAAAATTAATTAATCAATGTGTATTTATCAATAAATTACTATGGACAAATTGACTGATAATTCAAAGGACTATAAGATGATGCTGTCTATGAGTATATCCCAACAGTGAGTAATGTTTTAAGGTCACGAACAATGAATTGCCAACTGAGGATTGCAGATAATAAGCTTTCTGAGCTGATGACAAAGACAACCCCTTGGGCTGAGAAATCTCAGTAGAGGAGGTAAGACCCAGAGCAGACTTTGAAGAATGGGCAGGTTTTGGGTGGTGGAATGCGTCTACCTACGCCGCCTCCACCCTCCCTCCCTCTCTCTGCACCTCACCTTTACCACGTAATTGCACTAGGTCAGGTCTCATTTTCTGGTTCCTCCTCTACCACTTTGCGAGTAGAGACACATCAGTGTCCAACTTTCATTCTCTTCTGGTTTAATCTTTTGTCCATAGGTAACCTCACTCGGAGGATACCACATTTAAGTTTGGGGGCTCATTACAAATCGGGCTCTCCATCCAAGCTCTTATCTGAGCATCCCCCTCATTTCTCCCTGCTTGGAAATTACCTCTGCAAATATATCCTTTCAGTAGGCAAGGCCCTACCTGCTCAAATCAATGCATGTTCAGCTTTGTGAGACCAATCGTGTACTTCTCATTATGCTCCTACTTCTTCCCCCGCTGAGCAGTGACACCACTATGCTTAACATCGCCGTGGGACTGAGAACCCAGCGTGTGTGATTTCTCCTCGCCCTCCCTCCCCGGCCCCACTTCTTGCAGGAACTTTTCCTCCCAAATTCCTCATTGGAAGCTTTTCTCCCCACACCAGAGCTCCCAGAAAATGTTGATGATTTTCTCATGATCCCACAGTTGACCTTGGTTACAATTACTTGTGCAACACCCTTATCCAATTTTTGGGGCAATAAAAGACCCTTTGGAGTTCTCTGACCCAGGAAGAAACACACACACACACCCCCACCCCCGCATGCTGCCAAGCGGGATGTGAGCCTCATCTCCGATCCCCTGTCCCTTAGGAGTTCCCTGTCCTCCTCTCCTTCTGGGTGGTGGCCCCTTTGGAAAGTCTCATGCTGTTAGTGATTCCTCCCCATTAAAACCTGCCAAAGCACCATTCAAATGAAGCCTGTAGTGCTACTGCCACCAGGGGGCCATATCTTTTCCTTAATCAGCACATCTCCGGACTCTACAACCATTGGGTAAGGGGAGTAAGGGAGACAGAGAGGTCCATAGCAGTTTTGATGTTTTATGTGTGTGTAGCTGGATGAAATATATGTGTGTATATATTCTCTCTATATACATTCTCTCTATGTATGGAAATAAAGGTATGATATCATGAGTTCTTCTGCTGATAAAAAAGCTTGAGACTTTTTGGGTGCAGCTTACATCATCCCTGTAGCAGATGTGAATCCAAACGCAACACCAACAGAAGTCTTCAGTCCAAATAAAACTAGATTTGATTGTTCCACACTACAGAAGTCAAGACAGGAGCAGTGGAGGGGTGGGACAGTCCATGGTTTCAAAGGCCACAGAGAGGTCAAGGGTTAAAAATTCAGTGAAAATACTCATTCCCACAATGAGTGGGAAGTCTGGTGGTCCTCCCAAACGTGCTGCACAGACGGAGATGTGTGGGAGAAATGAAGTCTCTGAGAAAGATGATGGGATGGGAGAAAATAAAGGCTCACAAGAACAGAAAAGAGAGTGAGGGTCAGTATTGAGGGAAAACTCCTTTGCAGAAGAGAGGTGGGCGGAGAAGGGGGAGAAGGAGACCCGCACAAGAGTAAACGATGAAGGGAAATAAGGTTAGCACTGGGCTGTTAGCCTGTATTCAAAATCATATTTTTATCTGGTTTTGACCTATTTCCATTTCCTTTGGGCTCTTGTGGGGACAAAAATCTCTTTTGGAAGCTTTTGCTCCCTTTCATCATTTAATAATTGCTTCTATTTTTCAGCTTTTACTAAAAAGTGCTTTCTCAGCCCTGGGAATGCACTGGCATTAAAGGTGAGAAGCAGAAGCTGTCGTCTGAGCTCTTCTGGAGAAAAGCACTTTAGAAATCAAAGGCATTGCTATATTGTTATCATTCTCTTCTTCCCTCCACAGCTTGGCACGACATTAGCTCTAATCCTCACCAAGAAATCTTCCCATTGAACCATTATATTAATAATCTGTGCTTTATGGAAGGAATGGATATCTAAATTGATCAAGCTAGTCCAATAATCTTCTCTTTTCCTTCGTTCTGGTGCGATGGATCTGAGCCAGGAATCGGAAATGGGAGCATTGTAACTCATTTTATCTTCCATGTAAATTACAGCCAGCAATGCATCAATGGTGAGGGCAGAGGGCCAGGAACTGTCAGTTCTGTGCAGAGATCCACAAACTGAATGGGCCCTGAAAACATGCTACGTTAACCCCTGAATAATCCCTCCATATTTTTACACAGTTATATAATCAGTTGCTTATTATAACGATCACTTATGATAATATTGGAATACTGAATAGAAGATAAAAATAAAAAGTTATTTCCAAAGTAAGTATTTTAATATACATTTCTAAGTACCACTTGTCTATCAAGACAAAATTAGGTGGGTCTTATAATGTTCAGGAAACAATAGCAACTAGCAAACTCCTCCTAAAAATGTTCCCCACTTAGGTAGCTCTATGAAGGGTGTCATTCATAGAGAGATATCTACACACAGCTAGAGGGGAAAAAGGTTTTATACTAGAAATGCAATCCGTACGTGGCAGTTCATATCATTGGAAGTCACCTACTGATAAGCAGGCTGAAAAAGAAAACGTTTTAGCAGAAGGTGGATATAATTCCAAGCTCTGGTTATTCAACATGTTCAATAATTTTATATATCAATAGATGTAAATAACACACACACACACAGAGATGCAACAACATGTGCAAAAAAAGCAACTCTTTGTGTCTGTTTAGGGACTAAAGCTTATGCCCTTATAAATCCAACCTAAATTATAATAAGGGATATTTATTTCCAAATATCTCTATTGTTTGGAAATAAAAGAGGCATTACAAGCCTGCACAGCAGATAAAACTTTTAAGAAATAAAACATTCTAGTATTGAACATGCACATCATTTTATAACTCTTTTCTAGTTAAATTAGAAAAATAAGTCCCACCGAACCATAAAAATACTCAGTAAAGAGATTTGAGGGGTTGATGGTATACATGAAAACAATTTTTGGATACCCTAAGGCAAAACCAAATAGGAGACCTCTTTTCCTCCATGTGAGGAGGGCATAGATTCGGGGGTGCTCCACACTGGCGCCTGAGTCTCTGAAGGTGGGAGTGTGGATGCCATGTTTTGTTCACTAAGACATCCCAAGACCCTAGAACCACATCTGGCACACAGTAATCACTTACTGAATACTTATTGAATTGTTGCTGGCGTGCCTATATGGAAGCTGTGGAATAAGGCAGCCCCAACATGGTCTGTAATTTTAGTGTAATTATTGCTCTCAACAAACAAAAAATAAAAATAGAAAGCACCGATGTATCACTTAGAGTTTATGGAGAACTAGGCCCACATGCCCAGCCCCACACATTCCCCTGGGTTCACCACGGACTGGAAGCTGCTGTGCACCAGGAGCCCACCTTGGAGGCCCACCTGGTGCCTGACTGTTCTCTTCTCTGCCACTCTTAGGGGTAAATTGTGTCCCCCCAAATTCATATGTTGAAGCCCTGGTGCACAGTGCCTCAGATGGTGACCCTACTTGGAAACAGGCTCATCGCAGAAGTAATTAGCTAAGTTAGGATTAGGTGCTACTGGACCAGAGAGGTTCCCATGTCTAATGAGACTGTGTCCTTACACGCACACAGGGAGAACACCATGTGAACAGAAGGCAGGGAGCAGGAAGATGGTGATGCAAACCAGGGAATGACGAAGATTGTCGAGAAACCACCTGACGCTGCGGGAGAGCACAGAACAGATCCTCTCTGGGAGCCCTGAAAAGGAAGCAACCCTGCGGACACCCTGAACTTGGACTTCCAGCCTCTGGAACTCTGAGACAATAAATTCTGTCAAGCCACCCAGATGGTGGTCCTTCGTGCCTGCAGCCCTTTGCGAACTGATACGGCTGCTGACTGACTCCTTGCAGCTTGCCAGGTTTCCTGCCAGGGGCCCTTGTGCCCTGGCCTCGCTCCCAATGGCTGTCTGGTTCAGCGCTCCGAGTTCACAAAATTGTCTCCAATTTATTCTGAAGCAGCACAATTTGACATTGTCAATAGCTAACACATTCACCCATCAAATTATGCAGCAATCACCCCCGGCCCCTCTCCCTTACCTTCTGCTTGCTCCTGTGCTGGGAGCCATGCTGTACCCTGGAGGGGGCGGAGGGAACCAGGACTGCCTGTGAAGGAAACGCATCGGGGGTGAGCATGACACTTGAAAGACCTGATCCCACCCACGTGTCTATGGGAAAGGTGGAAATAAAGAGACTACATAGGCAACAAGGTAACTTTTCTACAAGACCTCGGAAGTAAAAATAAAAGCTATTTCACAAATGCAGTAGCAAGAAACTGTCCTACATGCCAGGCTCTCCGCTCCCCTATGGAAACTCCTTTCCCCATTTCCTTCAACACTAAACAATGTGGACATTTCTTTTAAAAGAAGGCTGAAGGGAACCTAGAAAATAATAACATTCTAAAAATCTAGATGGTAAGTCCATGGGTATTCATCGTAAAACTACCTCATTTTCTATTTTCTGCATATCCGAAATATTTCATTACAAAAACAACAATCTTAGGCTGTATTCAAAGTATGGTTTAAAACAACCTGTGTGATAGAAACCTCCGACAAGTAAGAATATGGAAAACATACATGAACACCACAGCATCGCTAACCTCAATTTTATATGTGTGTGTGTTTATGTACAAATACATATATGCATGTATCTAATTGGAAAGATGTTTTCACATTATGAGAGCATAATTTTAGTTGGTGGAGATAACTAAGGGTGCCATCAAAATGACTAAGACGTGAACCCAAAATGAAGATGTTCTGAGAAGAGCGACCCAGCCTAGAGAAGACGAGGCTTGGATAGGAGGACAGAGTGTTGGCTTTAACTTCTTGAAGCACCAGGCAGAGTCAGGATGGCCAAGCACGTGAACTCCAAGTTTGCCTCCTCCCATGAACACAGAAAAACTTCAGCTGAATTACAGAACTACCCTCAGTGAGAACCACCTGAAGGCTCGCTGAACCGAATCCCTGTAACTAAGGATGTAGCCACGTCAAGACAGGCAAGAGAGGCAGAGACATGGTCCAGGCAAGGCAGGTGCCGCACCCAAGATTAATAAACAGAAGGAATACTTGGCTTTGAAATTGCCCCTGGGAGGAGCAATGGGTCTGAGCCCCGCATTGGGCTCTTCAGCTTGGGGCACCTGTGCTGGGAACAAAGTCCTCATAACATCTGGCGGGGGTTACATCTGAGAGAGAAAAAGATCTGTGGGAGAGTGGTCTTAAAGGGCACGCATGCAAACTCACCAGCTCCGAGTTCCAGCCCAGAGACAGCAGTTAGAGAATTGCCTTGGCCACATGGGGGAAGAATTAAATTGACTAATTCCAGGACCAGGGCAAAGATTGTTGGGAACTGTCTCAAGGGAAGGAAGTGCTGGCAGGTTCTTCCTTTGTTGAGCTCTCCCCCTACCTAGATGTCCCTAAACAGCTCGACGCAAAATCTGTCACTCTCCATGAACCCAGCTAACACTGCTGTCCCAGTCCCCAATAATTCCCTGATATCTGGCCCTGCCCAACCCAGTCACCCAGCCAGTGCCTCTTCCAGGGATTCAAACCCCTTACACAAGCAGCAGCCGGCCTCTGCTTACACCAAAGACTCTTCAAAAGCCCTTAAGCTCCACACAAGTGCTGGCTGGCTGTCTTCAGCTTGCACGATAGCTCCTACCAAGCAGCCCCAAGACCCACCCAAATGGTGGCTGGCCTCTGCCTGCCCCAGAGCCCTTCCAAGGTGCTCCCTTGTGCACTGTTGGTGGAAACATAAAATGGTGCAGCCACTATAGGAGACAGTATAGAGATTCCTCAAAAAATTTAAAATGTAACTACCATGTGACCCAACAACCCCAACTCTGGGCATTTATCTGAAGAAATTAAAGATGCTGATTCCAAAAGATACATGCACCCCTCTACTCATTGCACCATTATTTACCACAGCCAACATATGGAAGCAAGCTAGGCGTCCACTGGTAGATGCGTGGATAAAGATGTGGTGCCTATATGCAATGGAATACTACTCAGCCATAAAAAGAATGATATTTTGTCATCTGCAACAACATGGGAGGACCTACAGGGTATTATGCTAAGGGAGATTAAGTCAGACAGAGAAAGTCAAGTACCACATGATTTCCCTTATGTGTGGAATCTAAAAAACAAATAAACAAACAAAACATCACAAAAACAAACTCACAGATACAGAAAGCAAACTGATGCTTCTCAGATAGGAGGGTGGTGGGGAGTATGAGCAAAGAAGGTAAGATTAGAAAGTTCAAACTGCCAGTTGTAACAAACAAAATAGACTCAGGATCATAGGTCGAGAGTGGGCTGACAGCTGTCGGTGAAGGGGGGTGATTTAGAGTGTCAGGGTAAAGGGATTGAATAAAAGAAAAAAAATCGTGGACAAGGGCAAGCAAGAGCGTGGGGATTGCTGGGGGGAGGGGACGGAGGAGGCAGAGGAGGCCATAAATGGTGACAGGTGGAGGCCTGACGTGGGGTGGAGAACACGCGAGGCAGTGACAGATGGTCCGCTGTGGAACTGTGCATCTGAAACCTGCGTAATTTCACTAACCAGGGTCACCCAGTAACTTCCATGAAAAGGACAAATAAACCGCTAGCAATAAAATTCGTCACAGGGTTGTAAAGCACAGCATAGGTAAGACAGTAACACTGTAAGAACTATTCACAGTGCCAGGGGGTAGTAGACCGACTGTGGTAACCACTTTGTAAGGTGTACAGGTTTCAAACCACTGTGCTGTACACCCGAAACTAATATAATATTGCACAGCAACTGTAATAAATAAATAAATGAATGAATGAGTGAATGAATGAATAAATTCTGCTGCAAAAAAACAAGTTAAAAGGCATGGAAAATCACAGCGGAGGCTCCAATGTCATACAGGTACACCAGAGGCTTCCAGTGCTGGGTCACCGAAGGGTCTGCAGGAAGCACCCGATTAGATGTCTGTTTTTCCTGTCAAAGTCCTGTCTGTTTCCTTCAGTGGATACCTATCTCATGAGGTCAAAGTTTAAAAAACAAACAAAAAAATGGAGAGAGAGAGAAAAGAAGAACAACTTGGAACAATGAGAGTTTTCTTTTATTATCCAATAGTCAGGTGCATTTTAAATACCCATCATTATCGAGAGAAAAATGAAGCCAAGTGTCCGACAAGATGTGCTATGCAGAATAATATTCCATATTGTCTGGACATCTGGCTGAGGCAGCAAAAGCAACTGAATAAAATAATTGACTTTCCGCCGTGATGAAAGACGGTCTCAATGTTGTAGCACAAGCACTTGTTTGGAGTGGGGAGGATCCCCACTTTCTGTTATTTACAGTGGAATAAACACCTGCCGGCCTGTCTTTTAGAAAAGGACTGCACGGCTGAATCGGCTCAGCTCGTCCTTAGCAACCGGAAGCTAAGTGGGAACTTGAAAAGTTTGTAGCATGTTGGGAAAAGGGAACCCAGGTCTGCAGCCAGCGCTGAAAGCTGAACCTCAGAAGTTTCGGGACTGGGGATTTTCCCCTCCGTCTTTGTCATGCATGGATGTCCAGTCCTGTCGCAAAGTAGCCTGGTCAGGAGAAAGGGCTCATGGGTGTGGACAACAGTGTGGTGAATGCGGGAGGCGGAGGGGAGGGTATAAGGGGACTACATGGTAATGGGGAAAAATACAATAAAGATTTTTTTAAAGTACCTTGGTCTGGAAGCAGAGAAGTCCCACGCCTAAGAGAAGACCTGTTCTGTAAGTATTTCTTGTGTCATTAAAAAGGAAGTACTAAAAACAAAATAAAACCAAATTCTTGAAGCAGCTATATTCTCTGAGGCACCGCAGGACTGGACGAAGATGAGATGGGAGAAAATCAAAGCAGATTTCACCTCGATTTAAGTAGCGGATGCTCCCCACGAGAGCTAATCGGGGTGTATCACAGAGGTGAGAGTCTGCTGCCAGCTCCTGTGGTCCCGAATTATGCCTGGGCTGTCAGAAGGAAGGTTGTTACGCTGGGTATGAGACTGAACTCACCGACCTCCAATTTCCCCTCCTACCTTAGGGATCTGTTTCTAACAAGCAAAGGATCAAGGCAATGTGAACGTGAGGTCCAAAAGAAAGGTGATGCCATTTTCTGAGACTCTGCAGATAACACACGGAATTCCAACCACAGGGCAAATGGAAGCAGCCTTTTCTCTCCAGGAGGACAGTGGCAGCGCCATGGCCATCAGGTACTGCATCACAAACACTGAGCACCACCTACCCTAGGCCTGGCACAGTCCCAGCTGCAGGCAGAGAAAACAAGCAACTGCTGAAATCCCTGAGGTTCACAAATGCTTGTCTTCCATTAGCATCATGATTCCCTAGCAATGCGTTCTCTTCAACAAGCAAAAATCCCTTTCACCATCGCATTCAGTCTTGAAGAACATTCTGCCGCCACCGGTCTAGCCGCAGATTCTCTGTGCTTGCTGGATAAACAGACTCGGCATGGACAGAACGAGGGAGGCCGCACAGGAGAAGTTGGAGGTGGTGGCAATAATCACACAAGCACAGATCAATGTCTCCAGATCGGTCTTTGCCTCTCTCTTTGGAAGAAGGGTCCGCCCAACCCACAGAGCAGAGGAGGCAGCCACAATGCAGGCTGGTTTCAGGGGCAACATATGGCCACGCTGGCCACTAATTCAGGGTAAGACATATGCTGTAGTAAGACTCTGTTAAAATGTGTTACGTGAATATCAGGGTTCTAGCATCGAATCATTACCTAGATATTCAAGACCCTGAGAGAACTGGAAGAGAGAGTATCTGTAAAGGAGATTGGGGTGGATTAGCGGGGAAGACGGAACTTTGAGGACAGCAGATTTCACAGGGCCTGGGATCCACGGGAAGGGAAGGCGGGGACAGGGAGGGAGCACAGAGCAACTTCTGAATGCTGCCTGGAGCCTTGGTAGGCGATCTGGTTCAGCATTAATAAAGAGGGATCCCTGACGGAGCATCAGCTAGAAGCTGATCCATGACCCCATCGTACCTCTTTTTCTTCACCGGCGTTGTAGCAGAGGTGGAAGCCGGACTGCTGCTGGTGCTCGTACCCAGAAAACCTCCTGGCTGCCTGTTAATCACCAGAACAGCAATGATTTTACATTCCCGAGCCGTTCTCACCCCACCCCACCTTTAAACATCTCCTGATCTCCTCACGCTCCTATCTGCTCTCCATCCACCACAAAATGTTTCACGTGAAGACGGAAGAACAAACCACAAAAAGTTCTCCCTCGGTTTACCCATTTTGTAAGCTGACAGGCTGTCATCTACATAACTGAAACCAAAGGAACTGAATGAAGAAATCTTTTATTTTACTGGTCTGGGTTTCGGTGTGTCTGAAATCCAAACCGATCAACTTAGGTGTGCTATGGAGACACACACACACACACACACACACACACACACACACACACACATACATACACAATAGTCTTTCTACTATTTCACTCTGCCTAAGCAGTAGGGTATGGCTACACTATAATGAAACTTTGGCCTGAGGGCAGTATATCCCAGCTTTTCTTAAACACATACAAAGAAATACACTTTATTCTTAAAACGTAACTTCAGTTAGAAAAGTACATACATTTTTGTTGCTTCTGGTGATCTAAATGTGGACATGTGCCTGGTAAGAAAAAAAGGCAAGAAATTGAGCAACAATGAAAAATTAATACTTGTATCTATTTGAAATTGTCTGCGAATTTAGGATTCTGATTATTAAGGGTTAGACATTTTCTGAGAGAAAGAAAAGGAAAGCATCAGTATTTGAATAAATTTGGTGACATAATTTCATAATCTTTTTATGTCTTATTACTAGATTGCGAAGGAAATTGTTTTCTTTCAGAAAGTTCAGTATTTTTTCAGTAATTTTATTTAGCAATAAGAATAAGAAATTGACATTTACATGTAGCTTGTAATCTTTCTATCAGGATAACTTAAATAGAAACATCAGTGTGGTTAAAAAACAAACAAACAACAACAAAAAAGACCCCGATGGTCTGAAGCAATGAGTTCTCTTGATTTTTAAGCCAGGCAACAAGATTTTACTTTTCTCTGACCATGAGAAGAGGTAAAAGATTTTACTCCAGACATTTTGTGTGAAAAAAAAATAGAGGATAGGAATTAACTGAAAGATATTAAGTAGGACTAAAGAATAGTAAGTAAATAAGTAATGCTTGGAAAAATACTGAACTTGAGCCTTTCCCAAAGTTAGTGAATACTGGTACCTATTGGTTAGTTGGTTATCCAAGGCATTGGCCTTATATGTTTTAGCAGCATCGTGTCTGTCTGAGATCCTTCATAGAGAAATGAGACAAAAGACTGGATGAGCATCACGTTATTCAATACCTTTCAGACTTCTTGTATCGATTCACTTTGACTAACACATTTTGTTAATAGGGCCCCCCAGCCGTCAGACGGTTTCATCCCTCTAATCTCAGGACTCCACAGGGAGGGCAGGTCTGGAAGGGGTGTGTCTGCCTGCCCCTTGGGCCAGGAAAGGGAAATGAAAAATCCTGTAGTCTCCACGCCCATGGCGGGAATATCATGACTGCCACCCTGTCTCATCCTGTCCTTCCTGCATGCCACGTTCTTCCTGAGACGTGGGCTGTCTCCTGGCACGTGCTACAGGCCTGCACACAACTAGGATGTAGCAAAACTGGGCTCCGGAGAACAAAAGGGCAGCAGGACTGGTCTGCTGATCCCACGCTGTGGGTCTCCTATAACTTTCTCTGAACTTCCACTTTTACTATCAGCTTTAGTACAAGGCTTTTTACTCCATAAACTGTTTCTGGGAAGATGGACACTATGCCACACTCTTAAAAAATTTTATATGAAAAAAAAATCTGATTTGTCATAGATTTAAGATAAATTCCCAGATGTCATTTTCACATGTGTACCTAAAATGCCAAGGAATAACTCTAATATGTTTGAAATTTTATGAGTCAACCCCAAACAGTTTAGGTTTGCGGTGAGTAATGCCACAAACTGGTAACTCTTGAATGCAAAAGGGTAGGAAGGTTGGACTCTTTCAGGACTCCATAGTCTCAACAGACTGTTTACAATATGGACATTAACTCATACAGAATCCTGGAATAATAAAAAAAAAAAAGCCCTGGCTGGTGTAGCTCAGTGGACTGAGTGCAGGCTGTGAACTAAAGGGTCGCTGGTTCGATTCCCAGTCAGGGCACATGCCTGGGCTGCGGTCCAGGTTCCCCCCCACTGGGGGCCACCTGAGAGGCAACCACACATTGATGTTTCTCTCCCTCTTTTTCTCCTTCCCTTCCCCCTCTCTAAAAATAAATAAAAAATATTTTTAAAAAAGAATCCTGGAATCCTTGTATGGAAATCTCGTATCTAAGGTGATCATCAGGCCAAAGGCTGGGAATACATCCCCTGCACCGACTGCCACTGAGCCTCTGAGATGTTTCCATCCACAGGGCTCTGCAGTGAACCACTGTGAATCCCGTAAGTAAGATGCCAGGAATCCTAAATCTTAAGTCTATCAGACTTTATAGCTGTCTGTGAGACCTTCATGAAACATACAAGTCATCTGGGGAAATTGCTACTCTGGAACATTGAAAGCAACAATCGGTCTAAAGCAAACAGAACTGTGATACCAAACGTTCTCAAGGTTTAAATAAGCGGTGAGTTCTGATGTTAACGTTAAATGAATTTCATCAAAATTCTACAGTGTAAGTCTCTGTAAGCAATACTGCATGTAATAATAAAAACAGTTGCTAATTACTCTTTACTGCTCATTCTATACATTTTTTTTTACTCTTCAGAACATCCCTACAATGTGGATGCAATTATTTTCATTTTACAGAAAAAGAAATGAAGTCTTGGCCATGCAGCTAGGAAGCAGTCTGTCTCCAACTTCTTTCCAGCAGGGCCCCATGCCATCATGCGCTTAATTCTGTTGCATGATTGGTCAGCACTCACACCTTCCTGCCGTTACTAGCCTTCGCCTCCACTCTCTCTTCTCGTTTACCAATAATCACGGAGAGAACGCTAAATCATTCTAGTATGTATGTCACTCTCTTATTACAGAAATTAACTTTGCGCTACCCTTGGAAATTACGTTCCTTCCAACTTGTGGTATGAAATTAAATAGGTTGTTTAATAGGAATCAGTCTTGGGGACAGGAAATACCCAAACATTGTTATCAGCAATGTTACTTTTTAAAAGTTGGGAAGGGGGGCAGGGTTACATTTCTACAACAAAACACTAGAGGTCGCCCAAACCTAGGCTTTCCCAATTAGTCATTAAACCAGTCAGAATTTGGGCCATAAAACATGCTACATACACGGTTATTTACTTCGATTTCTTTAGAACACCTCAAATGTAGATTTTTAAAGGGAACTCTTCAAGTGTAAACTCAGTGACTTTTGTCATATTCATATTCATTTTAAATAGATGCATTATTATTGAAATGCACGTACATACACACCAGATACACTCAGTCATCTTCCTCACAGAATTAGTTCACAGCTTGCCTTGGGAGTGGCCTGCATTACGGGCCCAAGCCCTACTAACCGGACTTGCCTTTATCCACTGACCAGGGTCCTGCCCCTCCCATCTACCTCCACACGCTGACAGACACAGGTTACTGTTGGGGAACGGGGCTGCCTGGGCAATGAGCTGGCCGGGTATTTTTCCCAAACGCACCACTAAACTCCTGCATCAATAAAGGAGGTAATCTCTGGCTTCATCTTTTCTAGTGTATAAAATGAAGGTTTGGGGTTATATT
>PVKM010020035.1:0-23678 GCA_004027735.1 Carollia perspicillata | reverse complement strand
TATTTCTAGTATATTCTAAATAGACAGTGGGTGGAGTTGAACAATGAGAAATAATACGTTATATGAAATGAAATTGTTATAAACCTTTCTCATTTTTTCATAAAACTTCTTTTGAATGTAAACCCTCAAAGACATATCAATTTATTATATCTTTAATTGTGCTTTAAAGCTTTTGGGGATGCAGTATTGCATCATCAATATCAACCACTTCAGAGTTCATAATTAATTAAGAATTGTCGGAGATTTAATGCCACATGACCTGCT
The DNA here is from genome assembly GCA_004027735.1 of Carollia perspicillata. NCBI lineage: Eukaryota > Metazoa > Chordata > Mammalia > Chiroptera > Phyllostomidae > Carollia > Carollia perspicillata. The sequence continues at coordinate 23,414 of PVKM010020035.1, read as the reverse complement.
GATATTTTGTAGAAGAAAGGGCAACCTACACATTAAACAAGAGTCTCATTTTTCTAGGACAGTCCACTAGTAAAACTAGTCATATAGAACATGTTCTCCTTTTAAAATTAAATGTTGAAGAAGCTGACGTTATTATGCATGTCCGGTATAATTTTTTATGGAGTTGGAATTCACGTCACCTAAAATTAACCATTTTAAGGTGAATAATTTATTGGCACACATCACAATGTTGTGCCATCATCATTTCCATCTAGTTCCAAAATATATCCAGTGTCATTGTGAAAGGAAAGTGACTTGTAAAATTAAAAATAAAATGAATGGTGGCTGCATGTAACCAATTTTTATCTCTGCTTATGGGGACTGAGAAATGAATAGGTTCCCTCAGAGAAGACTCATGATAACTACCACATTTGATAAAGACATCTTGCTATGTAAAATTCTCAGTCTTGTCTTTGAGATCATTTACTGTATCCTGAGTTAGAAGGGGTCCGAACTCATAAAGGACAAAATGTGCCAGTGTAAAGTGACCATCTGAGGACAAAATGAGGGCACAGACCCACCGTCAATATCAAACATTTAATGCAGCATCTCACAAAATAATTCTTAAGATTAAGCCAAATTGTCTTCTCTGGATAAAGTTTCACCGGGTCAGAATAAAGTATGATCAGAGTCTTGACGAACCCTCCAAGTGGGGAGGAAACACCTGCCCTAGTCAGGTGAAATGAGCTTCCTCCCAGGCATTTAGCATCATGAATAATGCAGAAGGGCATCAGAGACTATGTGGATTTGGTTTGTCCTCAGAGAACTTTTCTGTTTGGCTGATGAGAGAAAAATTACAGGAAAAACAGTTACATTTTGGGTTATTTCCAATGTTCCATCCACTGAAAGGATCTGTGGTGCTTCAGAGTTAAGAAGCATAATTGGGGTAACAGGGTTCACTAGAACAAGATAAATTCATGAAGGGTATATTTGGGAACAGTCAGAAAACTTGGATAAGGATGTATCTGAACTGGACATTTAAAGATCTAAAAAAATGAAGATTATAGAAGGTATTTTGAATAGTTAGATGGTATGAAAAGAAGTCTGCCAGTTTACTAGAAGTGGCATAATCTGTGTAAATCAATCTCAGTGAAAACTAAAACCAAACAAAATATGGATTCAAGAGTAGCATAGCTCTAGGTTTGGGACAGCTAGATGTTCGTAGACCTGACCTTGAAAGAACTGCATTCTTCGGTCTGATATGCAAGACATAATTAAATAATAACACCAACTGTAAAGGTGTGCCCCGATAATGGTGCCTTTAAGGTGTGCTGGGTCTGTAACTTGGAAGCAAGAAGGGCTCCTCGGAGGGGAGGAGACTTGAGCTGGAGGCTCATTATCAGATGGGCGGGAAGAGGCTAACGATCCATTTGAGTAGTTTGTCCTCTCTCATAGGAAGCAGCAACTTTTTAAGGTTACCTTTAGGCCCTGAAGGTTGCTTGTGAAATCACGATTTCAGAATTCATTAGCAAATAAATCATTGTAAGTTATACATAGTCATCTCCAAATATTGTCATCCCAAAATTAAACTACTGCTATTATCATGATATTAGATACCAGGAGTTAAGTTCTACTTTTTCAGCCATAAAATTGAGGAACAAGGATAAACTTCTTGAAAGATAAAAATTTCTGGAGTGAAATAGCCCAAATACGGGCAAAAAATAAAGTGAAAATAAGTTTGGGTGACATGGTCAAAAGCAAAGTGGCATTTACTATCCTTTTTCACCTGCTGAAGCTATGCTAAATATTTCTGAAATTAGAATACCTAAAATTAATGCAGACCCAAAGAGCCTAGCTTGAATTGAGGTAGCAGAGGAATTTGAAAATTTTTGTCTGATGACATAATAGAATGTTTTCTTCATTGAAGTTGGCTTAGAAGGAAGCTGGAACATTGTGACAGTGGATCAGATATAGTATATTTTGAGGAGGCAAGTCCCTGTCTACATTACTGTGTCTCCACTTGACCTGGATTGTCTGGTAATACTTACTTCCTTGCCTTCTGTGGCGGATTAATTGTGGCTGCGAATTCTTTGTCTCTATGTCCATCAAAATTTGTTTGTCTCATGCATCTCAGATAGAGTCATGACTGCCTAACCAGTAGGATGTGGTGGAAGCTAGTTTTGCCGCTTCCAGATCCTGGCAGCTGGCACAGAGCCCAGCTGTGATGCTGTGAGAAATTCAAGCCACTTAGGCCACATGTTGGTGCACCATTCACCGGTCCTATCTGGGCACCCCGCTGACCTCTGGCATCAGCTGCATCAGCCATATGTGTGGGCCAACGTCAGCGTTTCAGCCCAGCTGCATCTTCAGCTCTTGTAGCCCCAACAAATGGAGCAGAAGAACCACTCAGCTGAACCCAGTAAACCTGCAGGCTGGTGAAATAATACGCAATGGTTATTTTTAGCTCTTTCAGGGCAGTTTGTTTCATAGCAATACACAACTAAAATAGCTTTCCAAAGAAAATCCTTGGACTGAGACTATGGAAGAGTTCATTCCATTTAAACTATAACTATTTGTTATTTAAATGGCCTGTGTTTAATCCGTATAATGTCTGAAAATCAGTAGGCAAAATTTTAAAAGACACTTATTTTGGAAACTAGGTGCCTATAAGTTTGTTTACTAATTAAATGAAGGTAATGGCCATTTCGCTGTTCCATTTTCTGGGTTTCGTACTCTCCCGTGGAAGTGATAGGCAAACAACACATAATCAGATGCATTCTCTTGATTAAAAAAGAGAAGCAGTATTTTTCAGCAGAAATGGCATGAGTCAGACCTTTGCTCAGATCTGGGTCCATAGCTTAATAGCTGTGTGTCCAGGGCCAATCACCTAAGCTGCCTGAATCTGTTTCTTTATTCTCAAAATAATATGTACTATACAGAATTTGTGAAGATAAAAAATAACGTATGTTAAAAACCCAGCAGAGTTCCTGGCACAAAAGTGAAGCTAAATAAATGAACTTTTTGTTGTCCTGAAGGAGGTGGTAATGTGGTTTTAAAAGGTAGTAAAAATTTGTCTCTTGTTCACTTTTTTAAGGAGACATTGAAATATGGGTGTTCCTGGCTTTTAATGGGGTGAAGACTAAAGAGTTAAAGCGATATATCTTAGCAGTTCTTCATACAAATAGGCATGTTTTATCTGAAGGAAATTCTGATCCCTAATTCCATATACACTCCCCTTCCTCACTTCATTATTACTACAAAGGATTTGATAAAGGGTTAAAAGCAACTTCCGTCTCGTTGTCTCAAGGATGGAACTCGTGGAGAATTCCTTTCCATCTTTGCCTCCAGTTCTGCTCCCTTTCCTCAGTTGCAAGCGCCTTCCACTTTGGTGGAAAGCAGCTTTATAGGATGCTGGCTCTCTGCAAGCTGACCTTGGCTTCAAGGTGCAAGTGCTGGTCCGTCTCCAGGGAGGACACACACACATGCCATAGTCTGATTTGTGTAGTCAGGAAAAAGAAAGGCTGTGTCAGCCCACAGGTCTGTCTCTGTTTTGTCCTTAGCCTTTATATAACACGCTGTTTTCCTTTGTAAATGTGGGGTGTCTTTGACAGGACAGCGAGTGCCTAGCCATTTGTCTGCTGAATATGTTTGCTCTTAATGATTAAGGGGAGGTGAATATTTGTTATTGGTGCAAGTTAAGGACCACTGTTCTTAACTGCCGGTTATTGCTCTTGGCACCTCTCTTCCCCGCCTGACTTGGGCTACCTGAACCCCATTTTGGTCTTTGAGATTAAGATGGCTTTGGCTATGGACGAAATGCCAATGTATTATATTTGAGTGTAATATTGGGGGAGTGACGTGCCATGCATTTAAAATGGGTGTTCTCTAAAGGAATTATAAATTACCCTAATTTAGCATAAGCATTTTCTTGCTTATATCGTTTTTTTTAATATTTACATAATATTGATACTTAAAATCTTAATACCCCTCAGTTTGAATACTGTAAATGCTTCAATATAGATTTTCTGTCATATGAAATTTTATGCCTATTGCTAGAATCTTTAAGAAAATTCTCGGTACTTTAAAATCAAATAGTTCAATTAATTAATTAATTAGTTAATTAGTTAAAGCTAGGAATTGGGCACAGAAATTATTTTAAAATACTAGTTGCTGGGATATAAGTGCAGGTCATGTAGAGGTGAACTTTAGGATAATTAATTTTGCTCCTAAGCCTGTCGTAGTCATGATAACACTTATTCAGATCGATTCAGGCTTTTGTCGTTGTTAGCTATAATACTGCAAACACATTTTAACATAATATCCTTATAATTATTTATAATGATGGACTAATTTCATTTCAAAAGAAATTATAACACTCGATTCCCATGTCCACGTAAAGCTTAAAAATAATTCAAAGCAGTGAAGATTGCCCTGTATGAAATAAATTGTACTTAAAGCAGATTTGCTCAGGACTTGAGCTCTAAATTTTATTGTTTCTGGGATTCATACGATGGTTACGGAACACAGGTTCAGAGAGAGTTTTTAAGACTCCTCTTGACATAGGTGAGCAGAATGGTTCCTTGGAAACGGTCCAGGTGTGCAGACACAGCGAAGTGCGGATGAAAGGTGCAGGTGCACGTAGCGCGCACGGACACGCAGCAAACGGCAAGTTCAGCGGTGCCTGTCTCTCCACGAAGGACAGTGAATCCCTCTTGGTCTTCTAACGACTGCTGTTTTAGAAAGGGGGGGGGGCGAATCAGCATTGGAACTATCTGTAAGGTAAAACTACCGAAACCTAACCCTGAAAGGCATGCTCTCACTGAAAACCGTTCTTAATTCTTGCAGTGCGGCGATGGTGAGGACATGTGTTACACATTACAGCGCCCAGGGAATGCAAACCTCTGCAGTGTGGAGTCACAGTGAAGGCTAATTTCAAAATGAAGCGGTAGCCTTTTGCTCCCTGTGTAGCTCTGTTACTTACCAGTGTTTCTTATTAGCTGGACATTAGTCGAGGGCTGCTGTGGGTGGGACAGGGAAATGGAAACTTAACGGGGACCAGAGTAAGGATATCTGAACCCCTGGCCCCCCTGCTCAGCACTTCGCACTGGGCATTAGAGAGTCTTACACTATCTGTCTGCAGAGGGCTGAAGGCAGAGCTGTCCATGGTTAGAAAAAATGCCCCGACTCTTGATTGAGAATCAGGTAATAACAGTCCTCTTGGTGAACGAAACTTATTAGCGGGCTGGGGCAGGAATGCTAGCTCTCAGCAGCAGGCAGGAGAAATTGCTGTTGCAACGCTTACCTCTCTAGGGAGGAATCAGATATCAGACTTTGCCAAGCCTGAGGTCCAACCCCTGAGGTCCCACCTACATCCCCGCCCCATCCCAGCTTTGTTAGATTGCTAGCATCGATCGCTGGCTTCTCTCTGACCCAACAGTGGGTGAAGGAAAGAGCCAGCAAGACTGAAAGCAAACAAGGTGGGGGTGGAAAGACTGGAGCCGCTTTTGCAGAGAGCAAAAGAAAAAAGAAAGAAAAGGGGTGGGGGCCGTGGGGACTCAGCTAAACTGGTGCCTGCCTGCTTCTCTTTGATTTGATGGCCTTTATTCCTTCTAATTGGATAAAATAGGAAGTCACTGGCTGTCCTGTGTTGCCGGGTATACTGATTTTACTCAGAGCGGCCAGCAGCTCTAGAGTGTGGACAGTGGGTGGAGGCTGGGATAGGAGGGAGGAAAAAGAGAGAGAGAGAGAGTCTTTGAAAGAGGAGGGGAAAGAAAGAGCAAGAGACTGCGAAGAGAGGGAGAGCCGCAGAGGAAGAAAGTGAATGAGCGCTCAGGAGCACAAAGAGGAGTGGTTGGGGGTGGGGGTGGGGGGGAAGGCAAGGCAGGGAGAGGAGTTACCGCCCCTCCTGGCGCACTCTTCCCCTCGGGTCCCTCTGCGAGGATGCTGTGTGCAGTGATGCTCAGAGGGCAGGCACCTGCTGCTCTGTAATGATTCAGCCTCGTTCCGCCGTCGCGTTAACACAACAGGATGCTGTTGCTACTGTCACTGCTGCCCCTCCTGCCGCCGCCGCTGCTGCCTCCGCCGCCGCCAGCGCTGGTCCTGCTTTTGCTCTTACTTCTCCTGCATGACAGTTGTTTTCTCCATCTAAGCAGACAGCAGCTTCAGATGCCCGAGGTGAGAAACATGCCTTTCAGTTTGGGCTACTGGTTTACTTAATCGACCCACCGTCAGCTTGGTTTCTGTTTCGGCCCCTGTCCTCTGGACCAGCCTGGATGGTTTGGAGAAGCATTTAAAAGAACTGCAAAAGTGGCCCCAAAACAGCGGTAAAGAATTACAATATACTTTTATTTGGTAGTTGCTAGAGGATATTTCTTTTTCTTCCTTCCTTCTGAACTCCTCTTGCTTTTGATAATGGCCTTGGACTTGGACGACTTATCGATTTCCCCCTGTAAGATGCTGTCTCATTTGGCTGGGGGGGGCTCTGCATGGTAATGGACCGTGAGAGAGGCCAGGCCTTCTGGAGGTGAGCCGATGGAGATCTATTCCCCAGACATGTCTGAGGGAGCTGCGGAGAGGTCCTCCAGCCCCTCCACTCAGCTGAGTGCAGACCCGTCTCTTGATGGGCTTCCAGCAGCAGAAGACATGCCAGAGACCCAGACTGAAGATGGGAGAACCCCCGGACTCGTGGGCCTGGCAGTTCCCTGCTGTGTCTGCCTGGAAGCCGAGCGCCTGAGAGGTTGCCTCAACTCAGAGAAAATCTGCATTGTCCCCATTCTGGCTTGCCTAGTCAGCCTCTGCCTCTGCATTGCTGGCCTCAAGTGGGTATTTGTGGACAAGATATTTGAGTATGACTCTCCTACTCACCTTGACCCTGGGGGGTTAGGCCAGGACCCTATTATTTCTCTGGATCCAACTGCTGCCTCAGCTGTGTGGGTATCATCTGAGGCATATTCTTCAGCTGTCTCTAGGGCCCAGTCTGAAACTGAGGTTCAAGTTACAGTACAAGTTGATGACAATACTGTTGTGTCCTCTGAACCTTCAGCAGTACCAACCCCGAAGAACCGTGCTTTTGCTTTTTCTTTCCTGCCACCCACTGCACCATCCTTCCCTTCACCCACTCGGAACCCTGAGGTGAGAACACCCAAGTCAGCAACTCAGCCACAAACAACAGAAACTAATCTCCAAACTGCTCCTAAACTTTGTAAGTAGAGAGAGAGAGACGATGATGAGTAAAAGACAGGGGTGGGCTCGAGGTCCTAAAAATTGTTCTCTAGAGCAATGCAGCTGTTTTCTTCCTGTGTTTCGATTGCATGGTTTTGGTGAAGCATATCATGTGACTGGGATGCTTGGGGTGGCAAACTGCTCATATATTTCAATGTTCTGACTGCATCTCTTTTTGGCCAGGTTGCCAAATCTGGGGTGCGGGACCCAAAACTTCAGTGTCTTTGAGTCATGCTTGCACTTAAGTTACAGTCAACTTATTTCTAATACTTTTTGAAGTTAAAATATCAGATCATCCTTATTTTTTATGTTCAGCGTGACTTCCACGTAGCAGTGAGTACTGTTTTGTCTTTCTTTTCCCCACACAGTCTTCCTGGTACCTCTCTTCACCTTCCACTTGGCCTCTGCCTCCCAGTCATCCCCATCGGCCAGTGATCTTTCTCCATCGCTTCTTCCTGTTCCCTTAACCACTTCTCCCCACATGTGCATTTGAAATGGTCGTGCCTGGTACTGCACCAAGTCTTTAGACATTGGCAGTGCTCACGTCTCCCCAGCATCAGATGATCAGCGTCCTGCCCAGGCTGTGGTTGCAGTTACTGGGCACTTATTCGGGGCAGCCTTATTTTATTCAAGTCACTGTACAATTCCACATGAAAGGATTTTCCCAGATCAGTCTTGTCCTCTGTAATCCAATGTTTAAGTAGCTTCCATGGTGGTCATTAAAAAGTACAAGAGGCATTAGTAAGGTACATCGTTTCGGGGTTTTTTGGGGCATGGGTCATTGGCCTGTCGGATTGCAGCAGCCCAGCTTAATAACCTGTGAGGGAAGAGCCCACGCGTTTAAACCGATACAGAACAGCATGCTGCAGTTTGTACTGGGTCACTGCAGTGCTTTATAATGGAAAGTTGACAAGGATGAAACCGTGATGAGTCAGAATATTCTAAGCGTCAGTATAGAAGGGGGGCGTTTGTAGCTTTAAAAAAAAAGTGTTCAGAATTTACTTTTGTTTCTCAGTCTTCTATCACTGTCTGCCATCGATGAATTTTCCCTTAGCAGAAAAAATGTGAAAGATCAGAGAAGTTGGTTCTCCGTCATGTCTGTGAAATCTCTCAGCGTTAAAGGTGAGTGGAGGGCACGGATTCAGTGATGAAATACTCACTCCTGCCGTCCCTCTCGATGGTAATGAAGAATAAAGAACATCTCTTCCAGACATAATGTTCAGGATGAGGCAGAGAGCCACGTGTTGTTACAGAGACACAGGAAAACTTGATTTCTGCTCGTGATTCCAGATGGTTTCATATGCGCCAGTTTCAGTGGCAAAGATTTCAGAAAAAAATGAGGCTTGTTTTTCAGGTGTAATTAGGGAAGAAACGCCCTTCTTCAGGCACTGCTTTGTATCTTTATCAAATCCCTGAAGCATCATTAAAGGTCTGACAGACATCACTGCATTCGCCGCCTCTTCCCACCTGGCAAAGTGACCGGGAAATAATACCCAGATGAAATGACAGGCTATAAAAAGCAAGTACAGATCCTGCAAGGAGAAGCAAAATTTACTATGAAGGCAAGGTTACTTCTTTGTCTGTAGCATTTTAAACTTGGCTTTACTGAAAATGTGACTGAATAGGTTAAGTTGTCCAGGAAAGGAAACAGGACTCTTTGTAAAAACTTGTCAGCTAAATTCTATAATTTTGTCACCTAAGGAAAACAAACAAAGAAAGAAACATCCAGCACATTTTCCTGTTCTAGGACCATATCAAAAAGTATAGACTGACTTTTTGAGAAATTATTTTTTAGGTAAGTTCTTCTACTGTTTCAATAGATTATACATTCCATATAGTTTCTTTAAAAAATTTTTCTTTCCCAAGCCAGGGTATTGATTGTCTGGCATTTGCATTGAGTGGAAAAGATTTACTGCTGCCTAAAAGCATTACAGTGACCAGCGCTGGCCCGCTGCAGAGCTGCAGCCTTCGGAAGCGCATTGGAAACAAGCGTGGAAATGCAGTCTGGGAAATAGTTTTCTCCTGAAAAGTTAGGACTGGACAGTTGGTTAATACTATACAGCCTGTAGGGTTTTCTGTGTGGGGAAACCATGTTAATTTTTTTTTGGAATAATTCTTAAAAATAACAAATTACTAGTGCCCCCCCCCCATGGTCTTTTCTTTGAAAAGATTAGTAGTCCTTGGAGCTTTGTTTGTAGACAGTCATAAGTGGTTGCTTTTATTGTTTAAAAAGCTTGTAACTGTTAACTAAAGGGAAGAAAAAAAGGGCTTGGGACTGAATTTTGTCATTTTGTAATCTCTATCACTTTTTTTTCTTTCCAACTAAGAAAGTATTGCTTAGTCACAGAAAGTGCTGGAGCTTTTCTTTCATCATGCATGTCTTTGACATGAACTAAGCATCCTTAAAAGGACATTATCACATCTGAAACATGCTCTTCATTGGCTTCAGGACTTCTGTCTCCCTTTTCTACCTGTCTCAGCAGATTCGGCATATTATGCACAGAGCTGTGACCTTCAAGGTCATCGTCTGTGGAGGGCTAATTGATTCTTCTTTATCCTGGAGCCTGAGAGAGTGGAAGAGAGACAATCCTAGTAATTGTGTCTGCTGTGTTATTTCCCAAACCAATCTACCTATTAGTGTTAGGGCTTTATTCTATAAATACTAGAATTACTCCCTTTGTCACCGATTCCCTTAAAATGAAAACATCCTTTGTCTTTGTTATAATAAAAGGCAAAATAGAACATTTTAAATTGCCTATAGATGTAGCGGCTATGCCAGATTTTCTAAAGTGGGTATTCCTTTCATAGGGTAATATAATTTCATGTTTTCCTTATATTAATCTATGTGTACATACAGATCTTAAGAAATCTAATACAGGGCCAGAATATATATATGTATATAATTCTGAAGTTTTTCTGTGTGTGATTAGTGATTTGTCACTACTGTACTCATTATAGCATCATGAGAATAGTTAAGTTTTCATTTTTCAACAAGTCACATAACACTTGAACCATTACTTTGTACAATTATTATTTTTTTTTATTTTTCCTATTCTCTATCTGTGTGGAAAGAACTGACTCTGGGAGATTGCAGACTTAGATTACTATAAAAAGAACTGATTAATTAAATTGTAGCCGGGATGCTGTGGTGCCATCTTGAAGAAAATGTATTTCTGTATGGTATGGCCTGCTTGACCACAGACTCTTGGGTGCAAGAATGTACTAGTATTTTCATCTTAGGCCAAATTTGTTTGCTTTGTCTTAAATCTTTGTATTGGGTTCCATGGCAAACCGTTGTTACCACAGTGACAATGTGAATCGCTACCATTTGCAAAGCTCAACATGATGCATTTATGTCGTAATTTACCGAAGGATTCCTTCCCTTCCATTTAAAACAGCATTCATTTTTAGCACGGTAGAGACTTCTAGATCCTTGTGATTGTATCTCTAGGTATTTCCAAATGGTGTTTTCAAACAACTTTTCTCTACTTGGACCATACTTATTTAAAGCCTAAGACATTACAAATGGGAAAAGGCTGAACGATCCTCAATTGGAACTAAATTATTTTATAAATCTCCCGATGAGGCAGCCCAGACTCTGAAAGAGTTAGTGAAATTATTTTACCCAAATTCACAAACTCTGAACAGTTCTGAGAAATCCAGGAAGCAGAAGACAGAGTAGCTGCCCTGTCTCCTGTCCTCTTTGCCCTGTTCTGAGTTAGAGCTGCAGGGGAGCCGTGCTGGCCGAGGGGGTGTCAGGCCGACAGTTAGGGAAGCGCTGCCAGTGGGGCCGCTGGTCCGGCACGTACAGTGCACACCCTGCACCATTACAGTTAAATTTTCTTTTCACCTCCTTGCTTTGCATTTGTAACATTTTCAATAGTGGTGGTCTTTTTCCCTTTCTATCTGACCGCCTCTACAATGTGTAGCTTGCTCTAGAAACCAGGTCGGGTTTCCTAGGGTGAGTGAGCTGTTTTCTGCCATGTGGCCGATGGCTCCGTGGCTCACCTCTTTCCTGCACATCCCTCTTTGATTGGTCTTCCTTGTTCCTTTGTGATCCCGGGTCAGATTTTTCTCCCTTCTCCCCTCCCACCCTCTCACTTCTATCTTGAATCTTTCTTACTTTTCTAGCTCAGCCATTTTGGCTTTATGAAATCATTATTTCATTACATTCTAAGACATCAAAGCATCTTCACATGTCTTTCACATAACTTTATTGCATTTTAATACTGAATGGTATTTATACATTATGGCAAAGATACATGCAAAATAAATGTTTCCAGTCAATGAATGGTATACTAGAGAGTTACTGGCACAATAAATTCAATTTTTTGTTCCTCTTCCTTATCTGGCCCTCTCCTTTTTCTTAGTAGGCTTCATGCCAGTTTCTCAGCTGACTCCTTTATATGTTTGTACAAATCAGCATTTCTGCATTTCCAGAAAATCATTATGCCCAAAGCCATACATCTTTGTTCTTCCTTGCTTCCCCTTTTCCTTTTGCCAACACCTCATATCATTTTAAAGCATGAAAGGAGATAATTTGTAAATTGAGAAACAGAGGTATAAAAAGTTATGACTTGTATAAAGTAAAGCTAGAAGAACCCTCAGAATTAAGAAGATAACTCTTGTCCAGTGAATCTATTGGACTTTCTACTAAACCATAAACTATGCCACATCTACTTTTATGCTCCATTTCCACTTTTATTATGTTTTTCATATGTCAGTGGTTCTCTTCTATTTTTTCCTCTTCTGCATTTAATGAGGATGTGTTTATTACCTTCTATGTGCCGTGCACAGGTTGAGATGTGTTTATGACAGTGAAAACATTGGGAAATCCTTGCCCTCATGGAGCTTATGTTCTAAAGGATTTTGAGAACTTGATTGCACAACTCAATTTGAAATATTCCTTCATTTTCCTAAACATACACTCTCTGAATCCAACATTTCTTCTTTTGCCATCATTTTTTTCACATTTTGACTGCCACCCTCATCCCCACCCCGGTATTTCCTCTTCTAGAATTGTTGAACATTGAAGACGTGCCAGGAAAGTCCTACGTCTTAAAATGACATGAATCCCAATTCTGCTCCCAAGAAGCTTTGGGTGACTCCCACCCATAGTCCATGTCAGGCTATGCAGCACTATTGAAACAAACCACTGGATTGGTTGGAAAAGTAATATCTGTCAGTTCTTTAGGCACACTCTCTTAAGTGGAAAATATATGCATTCTTCTATTAACATGTAATGATTCTAAGATTACTTTCAGATTCTAGAAAGCCAATAGCTGTAAATATTTTTGTTTTTATTTTTTGTTCATGTTTCTATTTATTCTTTTGGCCTGCAGAACAAGAATATTAAAATATTCCCATGGAGTTTTAGTTCACTCTCCAGAGAAAGACTCGATTCTGCCATTAAGTTATTTAGTTCTGAAACTGAGTAAAAACTTGGATTCACGTATTATTCACATGAGAAATGATTGAGTAGAAATGAAGTTAATCCTCGTCATCTCAATTTTGTTGCAGTCTTTTACTGCAGTACATTTAATCACTTGTGTGTGTGGGTATTCAAAGGTTGTTTCTCAATGATATAATTGACATTGCATAGTCATAGAGATTTTCTGAGTGACTTCCAAAGGGAGGAAATTCATGTCTGGAGAAGCGAAGTGACTTACGCACGGTCATTACAGCTAGTTAGTGTCAGTTCTGATGCCCAGACAAAAATAATCCTGTCCTCTGTTACACATTTTTCTTTTCCAGACTGCTTCTAGCATTTATATTCAAACAGTACAGTAGGCCTCCCTTGTCTGCCATTTTGTGTTTCATGGTTTCAGTTGCTTATGGTCACCTGTGGTCTAAAAATATTAAGTGGAAAATACCAGAAGCAAACAATTCATAAGTTTTCAATTTTGTGCTATTCCAAATAGCATGATCAAGTCCTGCCCTGGGACATGACTCATCCCTTGTCCATTGTATCCATGCTGTATATACACCCCTCCTGCTAGTTACTTAGTAGCTGACACAGTTATTGGATTGGTCATCAAAGAGAGAGACCATATTCACGTAACTTATGGTAGTATATTGTTATAATTGTTCTACTTTATTATTAGCTATTGGTGTTCATCTGTTCCTGTGCCTACTTTATAAATTAAACTTTATCATAGATATATATATATGTACAGAAAAAAGTGTGTGTGTGTGTATGTATACACACACACACAATTCTTCATGGCCTTCAGCAAGTTGTATCATCACTCTGAATCTATTTTCTTATTTACATATGAGCATAGTAGTATGCATTTATTGGGGCTGTTTGGGGAAATAAATGAGATACTGAGAAACACCATGTCTAAAACTAAAATGTAGTACATATGAAACTAGTACCAATTTTCTCCCTCATTCTGTGACTCCCTTCTTCTCTTTAATCTTTCTTTTCTTTGATCTTGACAGAGTGGTTTGTATCAAAATTTGGAGAGTTAAGTTTGGGAGTTTGGGAAAGCTTATGAAAAACTTAGACGTCAGGTCAGAATTAAAGTCGTATCATGATAAATTGGAAATTATACTAGAAACTTGACATCAAATCCCAACCCGACCACGTATAAGCTATATGATCTTGAGCAAATCACTTCAGCACTTGAGATTTAGTGTATAACATCCAAACAAATGGGGTGCTGATACCTAAAACTTGCATGGGATTGTATTAAGAGCTAAGTTACTGCACTGAGAAAGACACTGGATTGTGGGGCAAGGACTAACCCTGTCTTCCTTCCTTACGAGGGTTCATGTATGCCAGTACTCACAAATGCTGACATTGCTAAGAATAAATTTTAGGCAATCTAAATGGCTGGATTAACTTGTAATTTCTCAGAATAATGTAGAACACTACTAATTTCTTAAGCCCTTGTGCCATAAAAGAGTTACTTACCCCATAAAAAATTGACTAGAATACATAGATTTTTACCATTTGGGTAATACCCAAAAGTCATGGTGTAAGGGTCCTTTTTACTGACAGAATGATAAGGAGATAACCTGTATAACAGGGGAAAAGACAGGTGATGACTGAAGTTGTGTTGGTCAAGGCAGTACATTCTATGGCAAGAGTGGGATAACGTAAAGGAATTTATACGGTTTAGATGTAGTCCATGGAAAGAGTTGGGCTGGAAAGATCATTTATCCTTCTGGATATGAATGAAAATTACATTCACCCAACACTTGTCATTGTTTCAAACTGGGATTTCCAGATCCAAAAGATAGGAATTAAGCTCTTTTCAGCATTTTACAGCAATTTACAATTTACAATTTGGAAATAGCAATTTACACAGAATAATTTATGTGTGCCAAATTAAACATAGAAGTTATTTTAGTTTTGTTAAAAATACTATATACATATATCATACAAATAATATCCTAGATAAAAGGGGAAATGATGATTAATTAATAAATTGAGTAAATAAAATTTAAAGTACAAAGGAAAAGGTTGTTTATCCATAAGTTTAAAAATAAAAACATGCCCTGGCTGGTGTAACTCAGTGGATTGGGCATGGGTCTGCAAACCAAAGGATCGCGGTTCAATTCCCAGTCAGGGCACATGCCTGGGGTTGCAGGCCAGTTCGCAGCAGGGAATGCATGAGAAGCAACCATACATTGATATTTCTCTCCCTCTATTCTTCCCTTCCCCTCTAAAGATAAATAAATAAGATCTTTTAAAAAAATAAATAAAAGCAAAACTCTCGCCTCGTATCTAATTGTGAGAGGCTTATAAACAGTCAAGAGAAAAAAAATTGTTGTATAAGTAGAGAGTAATTATACCTTAATTATATCATGAAGATTCAGTTACAGTGAACTTAAAATATTATTAGTTGAATTACTGGCCACAATTCTACAAAAAGGAAAAAAGCCGTGCCCTTCTGAAATAGGCACTTCTAAAGGACTGGATATTTTTGTTGGGCACCTAATAACTTTTCTTGCACAGGGATGTAATTTGTTAGAGCTTGTCATTTTCAAAAATGTATAGTAATCAGTGTAATGTATGTTTTTATTTATTGTTTAACATAGAACTAGGCATGCGTGAAAACTTTTGCTCTGAGTATCTGGAGTCTTACTAATTCAAGTGTAACAGATTTGCTGCAGAGATCGAACTGAGTCATTATCAGAGCTGCGAGGCAGCCACTTCTAAGGGGAACATACTTGATGGCGCTCTAGGGCAGATTTTACCTGGTTAGAGACTTCCCTAACTGCTCAGTGGAAATAAGCTGCTAGACCCAATAAAACTTGATGAACTGTAATAGAAGTCTTCCTAAGGAGAAGCGTTTTTTAAAATTTTTCATCAAAAATGCAGTATGACAAGATGAGACTTGATTTACTATAATTTTCAGTGCTGTTCACTTGAGTGTTGGAACTGCCTTCCTCAAGGTGCTGTCATCCCAGCCAAAGGGGAAATTTATGAACTCTATTTTTAGCAAAAGGTAGTACAGAATTTAATACTCATGTAATCCGCTAATAAAAAGTTTCCTCCATAACTCATTTTATTTTAAAGACTCATAATTAAAAATTAAACTGAGTATTTGCATATTTATGTGCCTTTGGAAGGAAGAAAGTTGCAACACAGAAGACAATTAAAAAGGAAACCTAATTTATAGGCAAACAAATGACATTATAACTCTCAGGCCTTAACTTTGGTACCTGTACTGGCATCAGATACTGATGTGATTTTATTTATCCAGTTTTCCTCCCTTCACCCTCCCTATCTATCTTTCTTACTTGCAATGCCACAGTTACTCTTCTCCATTAGCCTGCTGTTTCATACCCACTATGACTTCTCCATTGATGTCACAGTGTGCTCCTCTGTTCTCCCACCCTGGTCTGAAGCCAGTGTCCAGGAGCATCAAAGGTTATGGAGCGGATGGATGGATGGCCCAGACCTGTGGTTTCTCCCCAGATGGGTTGGGGGGAGAGTGAGTGAGTGAGACCTTAACCGCAGACTGGACCACGGATCAGCCTGATGACTTTCAATGTTGCCTCTTCCTTTGCTAAGTAACAGGAAGTATTTGTTTTATAAAGTATGTTTGTGTCATGCAATAAAAGCTCCATAAATAAATGCAATGATCTAAGGACAGTGGAACTGAACTGTTGTTAGCATTTGTTTGTAATCCCTTGGTGGAGCTTCCTGGGTCATAATTGCTTGCTCTTCTGGGAGCGAAAGGGATCAGTAGCGATTGATTTTTACATGAAGCTAAGTATTGCCTACAAAGCAAATCTGAAGAGTGATTAGTGGCAGCGTTCAGTGTTACAACTCCAGTCTCTTTTTGCTATAGTCCTTAAAGCAAGCTGGGTTTTTACCATTGTTTTCCCATCCCACAACTGGAAGACAGGAAGAGACAATGAACTTCCCTTAGCTGTTGAAAAACAATCAGAGAAGCTTTGGATTCTGTAATGCCATCATTTTTTGCAAAACAAAAATCTGCTTGTTATCTGGATAGAACACAAAACTGTTATATAAAATAATTACTTCAGTCCTTTTATATTTCTACTTCAGTGACAACAGGGAGATATTTAAAGTAACCCCTGACCAAGCAGTTCAGTTTCACTTCACTGTGATTTTAGCTGATCTGCCCTCTGGAAACGGAACACACGTAGCTAATAACCTATATATCCTCTACCTATTCAGTAAACTATACATAAATACATTGGTATCAATACAGTAAGTCTTAGGTTTCTCAAAATCCTTGGGAAATTAGTTGTTCTAAATAATGTCTATGCTCTGCAACCATATCTTAAATTTCTGGAATTTTAATTTGGGGGAATTCAATGTAGAGTTCAGCTCTTACAAACTTCATTGAGAGAGACCTGATTTTTGGCCCTTTAATATAGGATTTGCGGGGCCTGTCTACTGTAGCATTATCACATAGATGGATAGATATATCTCCATATATATATTCCTGAAAATTTCACATCATGGCGTATAAGAGACTTTAGGCTACAGGGACATTTGTTTCACGGTAGTGTAGTGATTAAGAGCGTACACTTTGGAATGAGAGCAAGTGGGTTTGAATCCAGTCTGTCTCTGGCTATGTAGATATTACAAGTTATATAAACTGCCTATGCCCTAATTTCCTTGTCTGTGAAATGGTGGCAATCACTACCTCCTTGTTGGATTGTAATGAGGATCGAAGGAGTAAATGTATACAAAGCACTGGCACATAGGCACTGTGTAAGCGTGAGCTATTGTTATTACGCAGTTTTAAAATGAAATTGCCTTTCCTTGAGTTCCAAATGGATATCTTATTATTGCTATAACAGACTTGAAGAAAAGGACAGGATTCCAGTGGATATATTGACCAATTATATGGATATTCAACCATGTTGGTTTGGTTTGTTTGTGTGGTTCATCCCTCGATATGATTAGTGTTCCCGTCATATCTGCATTGTTGTCAGGAATTAGGAGAGATGAGAATTACAACCATGGGCCCACCCGTCGACCAGAAACAGAACCCCATGGTTAGGTGGTTTGGGAGAGAATGCTGTCCTCACCTTCACCAGCCACATGTGTCTATTGATATTGCTGTGGACAGTCATATGCGTGCATGTTTGAGGTTATCGCTGTGACTTTTTACTCTGTCATTACATGGTGTGCAGGTCCTCTAGGAGACAATGAACTTCCCTTAGCTGTTGAAAAACAATTGCAGAAGCTTTGGATTCTGTAATGCCATCATATTTTGCAAAACAAAAATCTGCTTGTTATCCAGATGTGGTCAATAATTAATTAAATGTGATGATTGGTGCTGGCCATGATGAGATAGCAGTGATTTGGAAGTATCTAAATTTTATTAAACAGGATCACAGAAGAACCATAGACATTTTAAAGATTTAGGAGTTCTTATAGATACACTGCTCAAAATATTTTTTTTTACTCCTGAGGAAATCAAGATACAGAAATGTGAAATAATTGGGTCTTATATATTTTCATGGTTAGTAAGAAACAGAGACCAGTCAAAAAAAATGGGGATGCCACCTCATTTTGTACTTTTTTCAGTATACCAACCTACTTTACATAAATGAGATAATTTTTTAGAGCTGGAAGAACTTCTTTTTTTCCCTTTCTATATTCTTTATCGAGTGCCTGTTCCGTAGGCTTTGTCTAGGAGAAATCAGGGGAGAAAACTGAACAAAAGAATAATAAGTAAGTAAATCATGCACTATTTTAGAAGGTGGTAAGTTTTATAAAGAAAATAGCCAGTATAAGGTGGTCGAAGTGCTGAGGGAGAGAAGTGTGGTGATTCTACATGGATTGGCCAGCACGGGCTGCATTAAGAAGGTAACAGTTAGTGAAGACTTGAAAGATGCTACTAAGTTCAGTTTAGGGATGAAGAAAACAAGGTGGCCAGTGAAAGATATACATGACCCTGATGGGTGTAGGTAATTCAGGTGAAAGGAAAGGCATCACTAGAGCCAAGAGTGAAACAGGCATGTTAGGCACAAAGGGAGTGGACCCATTTGGTATGAAGGCATTTACTGATAGCATGCATTTATGAAGCATGCATTATGTGCTCTGTGTATTGGATGCGTTATTCAACCTTTAAACATGCACATAAAAAACATGAGCTGGATACTATTATTGTCCCTCACTTAAAGCAAATTGATGGAGCAGAAGAACTGGTGGTTCAGACGTTAAAATCATAATCAGAATGATGATGATGATGGTCATAATCTGAATGGGCAAGAGAAAGGGAAGGAACCCATAGGTACAAGAGAGACTATGAAGAAAAAGAATCCACAGAACTAATTGAAAGGAAGGAAGGAAATGGTTTTGCACACATTAGTCATTTAGTGGTTGTTAAGTTAATGAATCTCTGCATGACAAGATCATGCATTTATTCAATGTGTATTTACTGTGTCCTACTAAGTCTTTGTATACTTCATAATGTAAAAATCAGAAGATTTATGACAGGAAGTGACTTGTGCTCCAATTTCCAGGAAGCAGTCATTGCTCGTTCTTGATGGACCTTCTTAATTAAATAAGATTAATTGTTCTTACCCTGGTATTATATAAAATTAAAATTGATAGAGTACAGAATATAAAGGCATTTTTACTTTACTTTATATTGACATTATTCATTGTTGTTGATGAATCAGATCCTTTGGTGATGTATATCTTCTTAAATAAGCACCAGTAACTTCTGTGCTGAGATTTATTTTGATATGGCATTTATATACAAAAGTACATATTGAATTTGTAGTTAGTCCATTTCAGTACCCAGTCGGTGTTTAGTATATCCAAAGCATACTACTTAGCTTTTTCTCGTTCTTTGATGTTTGTGATGTTACGTGTGAATTCTCAGCTTGTAATTGTACAGTTATTACCAGAAGCACGTAGCAGATACTGTTTTTACAAAATCATTGTTAACTTTCTTTTTATGGAATATTCAAACAAAGCTATATATTTATTAAATTCCTCAAGTTAGTTCATTCAATTGGTTCAAAATATGAACTCTGATATACCACAGCAGATGTAAGATTTTGGCAGACTATTAGTAATAACATTCTCAATTTGTAGCTCTTTCGTCCATGTAATTTTAGTGATAGATGTGCTATGTTCTAGGGAAAGGAATTTTTCAAGATTAAAGAGGCAATCAAAATGTTGGTACATTTATTCAGTTTTTCAGAGCCAGTAAATGGAAACAGTCATTATAATTCCTACTCACCCTGTTCACAAACGAGCCACTGATACTGGAGGTGTGTTAAATATAGCATGGTTGCAGGTGTAAGTGATTAATGCTACAAACATCTCATTATTTAGCTGTTTATTTAAAGTAATGGTTCTTAATCTAATTAAGCAAATTATTTTTAGAATCAGAGTAGAAAGAAGTATAATACAAATACTTTTAGTGACTAAATATTGTATAAAGAGAAAAGGCTTGACCAAGAAGTTGACTATACTATTTTAATGTGATTAGAATATTTAATATTTTCTGTTCATATATGCATTCCCATTTGAAATTAGAATTTATTAAGTGATGAAAAAATTCCAATTTCTACTCCCTCTTGCCTACTGTCTGATCTTGATCTTGTATTTATTGAAAGGAAACTTCCTTTGTAAACAGTTTTTTTTTACTTTTGCACCAAAATTCCTTAGTGTCCAAAGCAGTTGTGTGAAGAGGAAACTGAATTTCAACATTTTAGCATAAAAATTAGGATTTAACTCTACTTACTTCCCCTTTATGCACATTGAATATGTAAACTTCTGTGAACATACGGGTCCTCCTTTCCAGAGAGACTTAAAATCCCAGGTGAATTTGGGGCAGAGATCAGAACCCAACTCTTGTTGTAAATGTGAATTTAGTCAAATTTGTGAAAAATAGAATTTCCTAAGGGAACATACTGAGAAATAAATCTCCTTATTATATATTAAAACTGTCCCTCCCTCCAAAAGTACTGTGGATCTATGAAGATGCAGTAAGTGCTTGGCTACAAAGATGCTTTTAACTAAAACAAGAAAGAATACACTTGCTGCTTTGTTTTTAACCTGTTTGATCATTTATAAGATTTTCTCTCATCCTTAATCATTAAAGCTAGCTGACTGACTTTGAAGACTGACATGTTAGGCTATTTCAAACAGGTTATCAATTCCAAGTGCATTGGCCTCTGAATCAGTTTACAAAAAGAGTCTCGTGATGGGTTTCCACGGATGATGCTGATGCTGAGAAGGGAGTAGGGACTTCTATGCTGCTTCTTAAAGATGCAGGCTCTTGGTTGAGGACCACATTCCCCTTCCTCAACTATTTAATTGCTAGGAAGAGTCCCAGCCAGGATTTCCTGTTAAGATTTATTGTGCTTTGTGTTGTCAACGGAGTGTTTTATCCATCTGAGCTTGTGGAAATAATCCAGTTTATATCTCCAATGGGTCTCAATCAGGAAAACATGAATGTAGGTGATGGAAGTGTCAGGGATGTGTTGACCTCCTTGGCCATGTGCCAGCTGGGACTGAGCTAGTGGACTAAGTTAGCCCTTGTTAGATTGACTCCAGGATCACCATCTTCACCACACAGCTGTCTCACCTGGCATGTGGGAACTGTTTCTTGCTTTATGCATGCCAGAGACACAGTGAAATCTCAGGTCATTATTTGGCATAGTTAACTATACCAAGCATTATCCTCATATTTTGTTTGTTTATTTTCTAGTTTCCGAAGCAAAATATTAGTTTTCTGTTCAATTTCTGTACTATAATATGCCTGTTGCCCTGGCCAGATTGCCCAGTTGTTTGAAGTGTCGTGCCATACACCGAAAAGTTGTGGGTTCGATCCCTGGTTGGGGTGCATACTCGAGGCAACTGATGGATGTTTCTCTCTCACATCAGTGTTTTATTTTCTCTCTCTCTTCCACCTCTCTCTCAAAAAAAATCAATAAAACATATCCTCAGGTAAGGATTTTAAAAAAGAAATTCCTGTTGTTTTGAGGAAATAGGAGGTATCTGCTTCTCTGTTGCTAGCAAACATACAACTTCAGTTGAGATTTCTCAACAGGAAAAGGAGAAGCCACGTTGTTGTCAATAGCCTGTTATAATCAACGTGGCACCAATGTCTGCCGTCAGTGCTAGTGTCCTCTCTTTCCCTTCTCATTTAGTAACAATTGTCTTTGGATTATCATGCAGAATGAGTTCTTTCCTTAATATCCCTTGATAAAGAATATTATATAAAGATATTTATCAGGAAATAAAGTATGAAAGGCTTGCAGCGCAGAGCATACCACTGATGGATTCAGAAATTCAAGTGAGATTTTGACAACAGAATCCTTTCTGGGAGATTTCTTGCTTAAGCTTCAAAATATCCCTGCCATCATACCGCCTAATTCGCATTGCTCTAGATGTCCATTACCCATTTCTCATTCGTGATGAGGATGAGATTGATAAAGGGACAGACAACATGAAAAGTATAGGGTGAAAATGCAGAAAGCAAAAGGTAGGATAAGGCATGTGTATAGCTCAAGAAGTTTTTACTGTTTATCTTGACTTGGACTTATTCATAATGTCTGAGAGGTGTTCAGTCTCTTTGGCAAACACCTTTTTGTCTTTCTCTCTTGCTGAATACCACGTCAACCCTCTCATCGTTTCTCCAGGAAACCCAAAAGGAAATCATAAAATTCCTTTTTCTATAGCTTAGTCAATTCCACAGTCTATAAATATAGACCACCTTTCATGTGGACCCCAGCAAAAGAAAATAACCAAGAGTGCTGAAAGCTACCTTTATTTTGAACTGTTCTGGACGTTTAAAGCCTAGTCGCTATGTCTAGAAAGAAGTTGATCAGATGCGCAAAGTCAGATTGGAGTCTGGCATCCGGACTTAAGCAGCTTTTCTCGGCATTTGAGTGGACTGGCATTTGAGTTAATAGAGCAGTTTCTACTGGATTTCTTTAAAATATTGCAGTTCACCTGAAATTTCGTTAAAAAATATTTAATTACTCTGTAGAAATGGTTGAGGTTGGTCTTATTGGGTCAGGGTTTTCAAAATCCATAGTTTTGCCTCGTGGCATGTGCTAAAATAGTGATTTTCCTAGCCAGGTTGAACCTGAAGCCGACCATTTAGAAATACTCTTTATTGTTTTGGTTACTCTTATATTCATGAGAGAGAGTTGGAGAAGAACACATAATGCAGTCCAGTGTCTCTTATTCCTATCCCATGGAGTTATGTGTACATATTTACCAAAATGATATCCAGATATATTCAATTTCATAACTTAAAAAAATGTGTTATTATGAGTATTTTCGTGTCAGATTTCAAACGCCTGAACTTTTAATGTTGATTAATCATGGAACCCAGTACTCCCATGGGTTTTAAAGGATTTCCCTTTCTAATTAAGCGTGTTCGTAGCTCCTTCTTGTGAGCCATGCTGTGCTAATCAAGCCACAGGACTCCAGCACAAACTTGAACTGCTTCGACCATTTGATCAAGCGCAGGTGTACTTCGGGTTTGAGGCCAGGGTATTTTGAGATTGAAATGTGTTCCAGTTCGAGGGCCAAGAAGAGAGGAAGGGTTGGAAGCTGTATAGTCATTCAATTCTGAGCCAACAAAAGGGCCTTCCAAAACGCAATCCAGAATTTCCCCTTCGTCTTCTTTAGCGAGCACCTCAGGCTTCTTCTGCCCCTCTGTATGTTCCTCTAAGAAGGGCTGTAAGGGCAGTTAGGGATATTTTTAGAATTATTTCATTCATACCTACCACCACACCTC
>PVKM010020034.1:0-23670 GCA_004027735.1 Carollia perspicillata | reverse complement strand
CACTGCTCATCAGCTTCAGATCTCCGTAGCTCCCACCACCACCAGGTTAACTTCCTGCAGCTCTGCCCAGATGCAGTGCCTGTCACTTTCTTCCCTGCCTTACGCACTGCCCTTCCTCCCGAGGGGTACTAAGGGCCCTGTGCTTGCCAGGCTTTGGGCTCTCTCTCAGCAGGTCATGCCCAGACCCCCTCCCCATCTTTGTACTTGCCTCTTTCTCTGCTGGGGTGGGCGCCAGTGGACATTTGTTGAGCTTTTTCTGTGCCAGGCACTTACATCCACCACATGCCTTAGCAGGAGTCCTTGTTTGACAAACAAGGAAACTGAGGCTCAGCAAGGCCAGGTAACTTGCCCAAGACCACACAGCAGGTCAGGTGTGGGGTCAGAACCCACACGCAGGTCTGTCTCATGCTAAGGGTCACAGTTGTTCAACCTCCAGGCAAATGCCCTTCCACCCTCGCCTGGCAAGCATCTCCCCATCCTCACCCGGCTGAGCTCTCCCTTCCTGCCATGGCTCTCCCTGTTCTCCCCTCCCTGCCCTCCTGCAGCTGCCCACGGGGGTCCTGTCCTGGCACAGCTGCACAGACTGCAATTCCTCACCTGTGTTTCTAGGTCGAGGGCCCCAGGGGAGCAGATCTGGCTTGGACTTCTGTGGGTCACTGCAGGAGAGGAGGAAGTCTCGAGAGAGCACACGGTGGGGGCTGCAAGCGCCTGGGCAGGACACCACCTGGAGCAGGCTGGCCTCCCCTCGCCCCTCATTACCCGAGATGTAAACACACAGGAGGAAGTTTAGAGAAGCAGCAGCCCATGGCAGGATGATTTATGGGGACCCATGGAAAGGGCCGAGCCTGTGTCCACAGATGGCTGCACAATGGCACAGAGGGCTGCATGTCTGAGAACCAGGAGGGGGCAGCAGGGCAGGGACCACTCCCATGTTGACCGGCCTTGTGCAGGGCACTGCCCCTGTGAGGTCAGACCTGTGGCAATCCTCAGTTTCTCCTTGGGTGCAGTTGGGGCCTTGACTGGTCTTTGAAGGTCATGCCAGCTGTGTTGTTCTCCAAGTCCACAAGGTGTGTGTGTTTGCGGGGGAGGGGTGAACAAGCAAGGGAGCAGAATGCTTGGCCACCAGGATTGGAAGGACAGTCACGATGGGACAGGTGCAGGGAGGAGCTGGGCATGGCCTGAAGCAAGGCACAGAGGGGGACATTAGTATGTGATGGATGCAGTGGCCTTGTGGGGGCCACTGTGCAGGTGCAGGGGGACACACGTGTGCAATGAACACATGATGTTCATTGCTTTCTGGGCCTCAGTTTCCCCTGAAGTTTGAATGGAAGACCAGAGGCCCTCAGAGTTCCAGCCCACAGGCTCTGGGGCAGGCTCTGCACCCCTCCTGCCAGCCAGCCCTTCTTGTCCTGAAGTTCTCCAGCTTCCGTTTCTCCTAGCACAGTCAGGTCCTCTCCCTGGTCCAGGATAGGCAGCGTGGTCTCTGCAGGTGGTCAGGACCCCATCTGATTAGAGGCAGAAGATGCCCCCATGAGAAATGGGAAGCAAGATCCCTCAGTAAATAAAAGCACCAATGAATTCAGGCAGAACAGGATTCAAACCCCTGCCCCTTGTACTTGCTTTGAGGCTTAGAGAGTAAATGAGATGGTGCTTGTACCACGGTAAGCTGGCATCAGACCACTGACACTCAGTCACAGTTGTCTCCAGTGTTGGTGGGCAAACCGAGCCTTTGACTCTCATATGGTCTAAGATGCCCCCCTGCACACACACACAGCAGAAGCTGCTAATGGGCCTTCAGCTCAGCTTAGGTTGACAGCCTTAAATGACCCACTAGGCAGGTACTACAAAATATACCCCCCACCCCACTGAACGAGAGCACATCGGCCACCTCCTGGATGCCCAGGTCTGGTAAGTGCTGGTGGGGACCAGAGTAGGAAGAGTCTCAGGTCATACATAGCTGAGCAGGGACAACGCCCCATGATGTCTCAGCTAAAAGAGCCCTGACGCCACAGTCCATCTGCCTGTGCCTGCAAAGGCAGGTACTCAGTGAGGGCTGGAGGTCAGGGCCTGGGGGTCAGACGTGATGCTGGAGGCTGAGGGGAGGGTGAGGAACTTCCAACAGAGGAAAACCACGTGGCCACAGGCCCAGAGGCTGCCGTGGGTCTTAGATACCAGGACACTGAGCTGCAGGCAAACCCACCGCTTTATTTTTTTTAATTTTTCAATTACAGTTGACACTCAATATTATTTTGTGTTCATTTCAGGTATACAGCATAGCAGTTAGACAATTACACAATTTACAAAGTGATCCCTTGATGATTCTAGTACCCAGCTGACACTATACACAGCTCTAACAATTGTATTGACTCTATTCCCCGTTCTGCACTTCACATCCCTGTGACTATGTTGTAACCACCAATTTGTACTTCTCAATCCCTTCACCTTTCTTATCCAGCCAACCCACCCACCTCCCATCAGCAGCCTCAGTGTGTCCTCTGTACCTATGAGTCTGTTTCTGTTTTGTTTGTTTGTTTACTCTGTTCTTTAGTGTCCACATGTAAGTGACATCATATGGTACATGTCTTTCTCTGTCTGACGTATTTCACTTAGCATAATACCTTCTAGCTCCATCCATGTTGTCGTAAATGGTAAGGTTTTACTCTTTTTATGGCCAAGTAATATCCCACTGTATATATGTACTACCTCTTCTCTATCTATTCAGGCTGCTTCCATATCTTGGCTGTGGTACACAATGCTGTATGAACATAGGGGTGCACATATCTTTTAGAATTGGTGTTTTGGATTTCTTCAGATATATACCCAGACTTGGAATTGCTGGGTCATAAGGTAGTTCTATTTTTAATTTACTAAGGAACCTCCATACTGTTTTCCACAGTGGCTATACCAGTCTGCATTTCTACCAGCAGTGCATGAGGGTTCTCTTTTCTCCACATCCTCACCAGCACTTGTTGTTTGTGGATTTATTGATGATTGCCATTCTGACGGGTGTGAGGTGATACCTCCTTGTAGTTTTAATTTCTATTTCATTGGTGCAAATTAGTGACTTTGAGCATGTTTCCATACTTCTATTTGGAGAAGTGTCTATTCACTTCTCTGCCCAATTTTTTAATTGGAGTGTTTGTTTGTTTGTTTGTTTGGTATCAAGTTGTATGAGTTCCTTGTAAATTTTGGATATTTACCACTTACCAAATGCATCATTGGTGAAGATACTCTCCCATTCAGTGGGTTGTCTTTTCATTTTGTTGATGTTTTCGTTGGGAATGAAAAACTTCTTAGCTTGATGTAGTCTCATTTGTTTATTCTTTTGTTTCCCTTGTCCTAGGAGATATATCAGAAAAAAAATATTACTAAGAGAAATGTCAGAGCATTTACTGCCTATGTTTTCTTCCAGAAGTTTTATTGTCACTTCAGATCTCTGCCTGCATCTGGCGTGCTTGTCCCAGAGCGGCAGAGGCCCAGGCTGGAGCTGCAGTGAGGTCTCACAGGGAGAACTCCACCCCCAGGCAGCAGGGCCACCCGTCAGCCCAGCTCTGCCGTCCCAGTCTCCATCCCCCCTTTGTCTCCTCAGAGCCCACACAGAGGCCACCCAGGACACAGCCCAGCAGCCCCTTGTGTTGGCACGAAAGCCATTGCTCTGAGACTCCCAGAAGCCACCCCATATGGTTCTTGGAGACCCTGTCGTGCCAAGATTGGCCCCCTGCTCCAGGAAGCCTTACAGAGGGGCCTCAGAGGACAGACATGTGACACTGTCTCCAGCACCAGCCCTGCTTTTCTGTGTGTTATACTTTGGGCTTCTGCCTAAGATCTCACTTCTGGCTTCTGCTGCTAGAAAACATTTTAAAGTCCATGGGTCATTCCTGCTCCTTCTTTGTACACATGGGGAAACTGAGGCCAAGAGGACGGGACTTGCCCAAAGTCACACAGTAAGCAGGAACAGAGGGCAGGCTAGAATGGGGCCCTGCCTTCCTCTCAGGCAGAGGGGTCCTTCCCCACTGAAGAGGCCCTGTCGGCTCAGAGCAGACTGGGCCCCTTGGTGCCAGCCGTCTGCGGAGCCTGGGAACACTCAGAGTGTTTGGTTTGGCTTTGAGGCCACTTTGCCATGAGACATTTTTCCCAGCATGGGTTGGGGTAGGGGAGGTGTGGGGGGAATCTGGACTGGGGGACTGAGCTTTGCAAGCAGGGGAGGTGGGACATTTGGAGAGGCTTTCTGCCCCCACCAGCTGCCTTCCCCCATTTCCCTGGGACTCCTTCCAAGCAATAAACCCCACTCAGGCTCCAAGGGGGGGTGGGGGTTGCATCTTTGGTTTTCAAAGTGTAAAAGCAAATGCCTTTGGTGCCTTGTGAGACATAGTTTCTATAACTCCTACTTGCTCTTCCTCCTGATGTCCTGTGGGGCTGGCTGTGGCCACTCTGGGCCTCCACTCTGGGTACTTCAAGCGGCACCCCAGGCTCTTCTGCAGCCGGCCCTCCTATCCTTCCTGCTGCTCAGGCTGAAAAGAGAGAGAAGGGACTGAGGCAGTGACACTGCTGGGTGTGGGTTTTCGAGGTCTCAGCAGGAAGCAGCACACTTCACCCCTGGGCCTGCATCCCACACTTGTTCATTCACGCAGTGAGGTCGGTACTCAGGCCCCATCAAGCTGGGGAATAGACTGCCCAGGACATCTCTGGGTCCTAACTTCTTCAGGCTCAGTTTCTCATTTTGGAAATGGGAAGAATAGTAGATGGCACATGCCTAGCATCAAGCACAGTGCCTGTCAGCATGTAAGAAACGCTCCATAAATGGAGGATGTCATTAGTGGAGGAGACACATGCAAACATGTTAATAATGATGATACAAATAGCTAACGCCATGGAGCACCATGTACTGGGCATCATTCAGATCTCTTTTGCCCTAACAGGTGCCCGTGACATAGTGTGAGAATGTACAAGTTTTTATGGGAGCTTGAACTCTTCCAGGTGGCATTGGGGGATGTAGGACAGAGGCTTGTAAGTGAGGGGACATTGCGTCCACATTCAGAGGGGAATAGGAAACTGGCCACAGGACATTAGATGTGACTGGAGAGGGTTGGTGTGTGCTGGGAGATCCAGAAAAGGTGCGGTCAGCTGACACCAGACCATGACAGCTCTCCAGAGCTGCACGTGGCCGGACGCTTGGGATGGGAGGCACAACAGGCCAGATTTCATCGGTTGTAAGGAGCATTCAGAGCCACCTGGTCCTTCCCTGCTCCACCCGTTCCAAATACACACTCTATTCAGAACATGTTCCCTCTGTCCTCTGTGCATGACAAGAGTTTGCTCCCTCCTCTCCTGATAGGTCCTCTGGGAATTTCTAAAAGCAGAGGAGCACAGCCTCTACCTCATGCAAGGACTCAGCAGGATCCTGTGGTTGGAGCATGACCAGTAGCAGAGTAGAGAGGGAGGGACCAGGCAGGGAGTGAGGACTTTGCTTTGACCAAGTGTCTGGACCCCACTCCCAGAGCACAGGTCCTAGCCCATGTGGAGACAGGGTTGTTCTTGGTGACCCCAGTTTCCCTTATCCACCCACTCCCAGGCTGAGGCTGAACCAGCTCGTGTAAGAGGCATCCAGCCGCATGGTAGAGGGGCTGGGCTGTGCCAGTGACGATGGATATCATCCAAGTGATTTTGGCTAATTGTCGGGACCTTGTAACCAGCACATGCAAACTCAGGCCAGGCAGGGTTGGAGGACTCCCAGAAGCCCCAGGGACTGAGCAGCCTGTCTGGGAGGGAGGGTAAGCCCTAGAAAGCGGAGCAGTGTCTCATATGGTGGAGGCTACACACAATACAGACACCAGAGAGGGGCAACCTTTCTACCACCCAGCACCTACTGTGTGCTCCCTTCCCTGTGTCCTGGAGCAAGTTACTTAACTCCTTTGTGCCTCAGTCTCTTCATAAGTAAAATGGGATAACACTTGTACCTGCCTCATGGGATTGTCATGAAGAATAGAGGTTACTGCAGGCTAAGTGCTTCCTGCAGAGGTTACTTCCTGCAGTGATTCCCACAGAGCTGGCACAGGCCCCACTCTGTAGGTGCTTCTCTGTCCCTCTGGGAGCACCCTCAGCCACATGCAAGCTAGACCTGCTTCCTTCACAGGTGACTGCAGAGTCACCTGTTCAGGTAGGCCTTCTAGGCCCCACACTGGATTGGGGCTCCACTGTGTGCCCTCTGCCCCTGGGTTTCCCTTCTCATCCTGCCCCTCTTGTGTTGTGGGGCTTGTGGAATCCTGTGCCCACACGTCCATCTGCCTCCCTCTGTCTGGGGCTCCACAGGGAGAGTGTGCCCATCACTTCTAGGTCCCAGCCCTTTCCTCTATCCCAGAGCCTTCTTCCCCTGTGGCCTTTGTTAAGTCTCTGTCGTGTCCCTTCCCTTCTCCAGACCTTGTCCCTCTCTTTGTTCATAACTTCCTATCTCTCTCTCTAGGGTTTGAGCTGGCAATATGGTTCTGTACCCTGCCCTACCCTGCACTTCCCAGTGGTACCAGGTGCTGGCCTCTGCCCGCCAGTTCCTTCTGTACTGACCTCCTTTTCCTTCTGCCTCACTCTGTCCCTATGTCACTCTTTCCTTCCTCTCTTTCACATATGCTTTCCTGAGCCAACATCCTTAACCAGGACCTCCAACACCTGATTCTGTTTCTATAAGTTCATGAAGGACTGCGCCTTTCACTAAACCCCCTGTGGCTATGCTGTCCCCAGGGCTCCTGCCCCATGGAGGTGCTGCCTCCACTTCCTCTGTCACTTAGTCACCATGTAGCCTCTCTGAGCCTCGGTTTTCTCCTCTGGTGAAAGGGGCAATGTGAACCACTGTAAACGTTTGCTTAGACAACCAGAGATACTCTCAATAAATGGTAGCTGGCATCACAAAATGGGGAGGTGTTGTGTATTTTGTCTTCTGTTTATCTCAGCGGAGAGGAGGGAAATAGGAGGGCATGGCAACTGTGGGCACAGGTGTGAAGGCTGATGGCCCACTGTGGCCCCAGGTAGCTCCCTCTACAACACTTTAATTCTTTCTGCCTGGGATCCAGTTCCCTGGAGCGGAACTGAGCCCTGTGGCCCCCAGTGTGTAGCCCACCCCACAAAGCCTGACATAGGAGGGAGAGTACAGCCTCAGGAGCTCAGTGGCCTGCTGTGTGGCTCTGGGTTGCTCACTTTCGCTGCCTGAACACCTTGTTTTCTTCTGCGTTCTATAAGGGGAAGAAAGAGATCCAATAAGGTCAGATCTGAAGCCCAAGGGCACAGCCCAGGATGGAGCTACTGAGCAGTCACTCAGGGTTTATGTGTTTTTTCCTCCCAGCACCACCGCCTCACCACCCCCGCTGCCCTTCCAGCCCACGCACAGCTCTGGGACCGCCAGGCCCTCCTTCCAGCTCTCTGACCAGCTCCAGCAGCAGGAAGAGCCAGGCTCCGCCAGCAGCTCAGCGCCTGCCAGATTGCAGCCAGCCCTGGGCATCCTCCCTGCCATTGTCATCGCTGCCAGCATTACAGCCCCCTTCCTGCTACACACTCTTAGGCCCTCCTGACCTCGACTGCCCCATGCAGAGAAGCCAGAGAAACCACAGGAGGGTCTGCAGCCACACCCTGCTGCCCCTGCCATCACCTCCAGGGGCACCTGACTCCTCACGGGCAGACAGTCCAGACGGGATCCGTTAGAACACTAGAGCTTTATTGTGCCCAAGTTACATCTTCTTTTTTGTAGAAGGATCTTAATTTCCCATAGTGCTATGGGGTTCTTTTGTAAAATATGTGTCCATATTAAAAACAGAAAAATGTATTTATTCCACTGATAAAACTATTTTTATGTGGCCTATGTTAATAACCCCTTAACTAGCCCCAACACCAACCCAGGAGGTGAACCCAGGTTGTCAGGACACCTGTGACCTCATGCAGACAGTGGGTTTGAACTTGCTTCCTCCTGGATCAGCAGAAGCCTCCAGGGTCTAGGTTTGGCTTCTCCTACTGTGGGGACCTCAGAGGGAGGGGCAGGCAGACAGGCTTAGCTTTTGTGAAGCTGGATTTGGGAGTCAGAGATGTGAATGCTGATGGTCCTTCCCTCCCCTGGATGCATGCTAGGGCTGGGAAGATACTTTTGGAAAGAGATGCTGCTATTTTGAAACCCCTGGGTGTCTGTGAACAGACCTCCAGAGTTCTTGGTAAGTGTTTTGACCAAAGCACTGGGGTAGAGGAGGGATGTTGGTACTGAGGGAGGTGGTTTCCCAGCGCCATGTGCCTGATGGTTAAACTGAGATCCGGAGAGAGGACGGTGGTTGTCCAAGGTCACACAGCATGTGGGAGATCCAGGATGTGAATCCAGGCCTCTCTCTTCTGACAGAATTAGTCCAGCTTGGGTTATAGGAGATGCTACTAAAGTCACAGCCAAATGGAATGAGCTGGATGAAGGACAACAGTGGGCGCAGAAGGGCAATTCAGGGACAGGGGCTCTAGGATTCACATGGTAACAATTGTAATGAGAGCCGCGGTTTGTCCAAAGCCCACAGTGTGGCAGGCAGTTTGTACACTTGATCCCTGGTCCTCACACCAGTTCTATGGGAGGCAGTTAGCTCCACTTCACAGATGAGGAAACTGAGCCCCCTAAAAAGGTAAAGGGACTTGTTCAAGGTCACCCAGGCAGAACATGCCCCAGATCAATGTGATTCGAAAGTGATTCTTGTCTGTTAAATCATGTTCTGCCATGCTCTCTCGACACAGGGAAGCTCCCAGGGAGGCAGGCCTCACCCCAACGGGCCAGCACAAGCTTCTTACTCCAGCCAAAGAGTCTGTTTGGCTATAGTTACTCATGTTGGTCACTCTTGCCAAAGGGCTCTTTGTGTGTGCCACGTGTCCCATGCCCCAACTCATCTTGGAGCCAATGAAAGGTTTTTCTGCCAAATCAGAGGATAGGGAGTAGGGAGCAGCTGTGGGAAATCTGGGAAGCAGGAAGACAGCCGGATGGGGGCAGTCAGGCCACTACAACTCAGAGAGACTGACCTCACTCCTCTGCCCCCAAGGTTGTGGCCGAGAAGGCAGAAGACCGAGTGTGGCTGCCTTCCTTCTAGCCCTGAACCCCCATGGGGCTAACCGCTCATCAGTTAGAGGATCCTGGAACATGAGAACAGAAAGAACCCCTCATCTGACAGATAATAATGCCTGTAAGAGTAATAATAAGGCCCCAGGGGAATCAGAATTTCCCCAAGGCTGCACAGCTGGGTGTCTGCTGACTCCCAGACCAGTGCTCTCCAGCATCGCTGCACCATGAGTTTGTTTCTCCAGCAGGCCTGGTAATGACCAATTAGCTCAGTACCTTCTTGCCCAGTGGGGCGGCTATCTTCCTTCCGAGGTAGTAGAATTCAGGGCAGCTCACTGGATGGTCAGGGGTCCCTTTGGCATCTTGGCAGGCAGCTGAATTCTTTTTAGCTCAGCTCCGGATGGATGTGTTTGAGCTTGAGACCCGGCAGGAGCCCTGAGCTCTACTTCAGAGGGTCCAGCCAGCCCCATGGGCACCATGCTGTAAACTGAACTTGACCCCAGCCAGGGTTTATCCTTGGCAGAAACGTGACTTCCTATTTCTGAGCAGGAAGGGGCTTAGCTGACTTATAAAGCGGGCTCAGAAGGCCTGGGGGACATCAAACACATCGTGCAGAGCACTATTTGGATGAGATAAGTGTAAAGGAATTAGAAACACACAGGCCAGATTTCCCCCTGTTCAGGGCAGAGTGTGGCATGCAATGTATTGAGATGGAACTTGAGGTTAATTAAAGATGAAGCACTTGGGTAAACAGTCCAGGCACCTGACTGCGTGCCCAGATCAGTGCCAGGCACAGGGCCAAAGAGGTAAATTAATGCAGTGTGTGATTATCAAGCACACATGGTGCCTGCCTCCATGTTGGGCCCAAATCTAGCCACCTTTCCTGACCTAGAGGAACTCTGCATTGAGATGGACAAGCAGCACAGTCTTAGATTCCTAGAAGGAGCTTTGAGGTTATCCTGTCCAATCCCCTGAGCAGGCAGATTCTGCCCTAGTCTTCTCAGGATTCCTCCTCTGGGCAGACTGGGGGATTCCAAACTCTCCCTCAAACAAGCACTCAAGTGTCTAAAGAAAGATGGTTGGGCTAACTGATCAGGTGGACATGTACCAATGGGATAGCCAGAGCCAATGTGGGTCAGACATCTGCAGCCTGAGTTCGCTGATCTCTGAGGACCACCCACTGGCCAGGGTTTGAACTGAACTAAACTCGCTGCTTATGTCCCAGAAGACCTGAGGCACATTTACAGAAATCAGAATGGCTGGGGCACGTGCATTCTCTCATCCTGAGCCAGAGAGCCCCATTCCATCAACAGCACTCACGTGCTTGGAAATGATCTTTCCACCACTACTGACATTTTTTCCAGCATAATCTATGTGCTTAGCCTCATAAAAGCCCCATGTACACTTCTCAAGGCTTTCACATTGGACCTTGAAGCAGGCACAGAAGATAGATGGACTGAGACCCAATAGGTTAAGTGATCTGCCTAAGGTTAGGCAGCGGGTTAGTGGTGGCTTTAGGTCCCCTGTCTCTCAGGAATCCTGACTGAATGACCAAGGAGCTTTCTGGGGCTGGTCAGCACGACCATGTCTTCTAGTCTTCCTCCATCCAGGCTGTTCTGACACACCAGCACCCAGGGGAAGGCAGGGATCGTGAAAGGGTGTGATTGGGCTGCAAGGAGCTGCACAGGGCCATCAAGGACCCCACCATCTCTGAGATTCAAAAGATCTGGAGGCTAGGAAGTATGGAAACCTGTACCGACTGGCAAGTTTGCCTTTGCTCTGAAAGGCCATTGGTGAATTTTCCTTACGCTGAATGCTCTGTCATCTACTTCCTGGCTTCAACCAGACTTGGGCAAACCTAGAAGCTCAGGACCCTTGTTCCACCTGCCCCGTCTCTGGTCTGGTGCCACTGTCACAACAGATCCCAAGGAAATGTCCTCCACCAAAAGGAAAGCTTATGAAAAACATATTGATGGACAAGAGAAGTTCTACTTGGGAATTGCAGCTTTGATGATATGCTATGTGGCAGAGAACAGAATTGGAGCTGATGATAGTGTCTCAATGGCCGTGGGATAAGAACTGAAGTCCTCAGCATGGCATTCTAGATTCTCTGTGATCTGGCTCTCCTGGCCTTGCCAGCCACATTTCTCACCTCTCCCACTCTGTCCTGACCAGACTGAACTGAATTTGTCATTTCTAGAATAGGCAGGATGTTTCACACATGCCGCTCCCTAGGCCTGGAAACTCCTTTCTCTTACCCCTAACTGCTCATTTTTTTGAGGAGTTGATGACACCTCCTCCAGGAAGCCCCCTATGATTCCTTTGTGCTTGCTTAACATCTATCACAACACCCACTGAGACTGATTAATTGCACATCTGCTCTCCAATGGGACTGTGAGCTCCTCGATGGCAAGAGTCATATAAACTCATCTTCGTATCTTCATCTGACACAAAGATGGCACTCAACAGCTGTGTAGAAAGGAAAGGAGAGAGGAAAGAAGGAAGGAAGAAAGGAGAGAGGCAGACGGTAGCTTTGCTCGTGGAACAGTTTCTTGTACAAAGGGAAAGTTGTCCAAGGATGCACAGGTGCCCCTGCAGATGGTGCGTTTCCTGTCAGAAGTGTGTGAGCAGGGCAGTAGGCCCACTGGCTGAAGACTTGGTAGGGAGTTGAAGTCTTGGCAAAGGACTGGAGTAGATGACATCAAGAGTCCCTCCTGCCTCTGTTAATGCTCAGGTTCTTTGAACATTGTTATTTTTTAAAAAATTCATCTAAGCAGCCAAAAATATCACCCGACTGGCTGTCTAAACCAATAAGGTTCAGGAACGAGTCCAGCCTCACACCACCGTTCTTCAGGAGCCTGGCCGGGCCTGACGCGAATTGGCAGGCTTGCCAGTTGCCTTGGGATAGGGGGACTTCTGGGCTGTGGGGGAAGGCAGGAACAGAACGCAGGGCCCTGGTCCCAGCGCAGA
This sequence comes from Carollia perspicillata, assembly GCA_004027735.1. Taxonomy (NCBI): domain Eukaryota; kingdom Metazoa; phylum Chordata; class Mammalia; order Chiroptera; family Phyllostomidae; genus Carollia; species Carollia perspicillata. Next base: position 11,642 of record PVKM010020034.1, on the reverse strand, counting down.
GCTCATTGCCTCCCTGTCCCTGACCCTGGGGGAGGGAACAGAGGGGTCATGAGAGCCAATTGAGCCTTACCTGGCCCTGTCCCAGGAGCTTCCCCTACACTTTCTCTGATTGTAGCTTTTCCTTTTCGGAGATATTCTGGAGAGTCCTTCACTTTGCTCAGTGACCTTGGGCAAGCCCCTGCTGCTCTCTGAGCCTCCATTTCCTCATCTATCAGAGGCCTTATTTCCTACCTAGGGTATTCTGGAGGAATAGGCAAACGCAGTGTGCAATTCTGGGGCTCCGTGAAGGCGAGGCGCCACCCCTCCCAGGGATCAGTGCTCAGCTTTTCTCCCGGGACCCATAGGCTGCCTTGGGATCTGGAGCAGGCAGAAGAGGTGTCAGAGTAGCACAATTCAAAGGGCCCCTCCTTCCCAAGTCCCATGAAAGGGAAAGTGGCCTTTGAATGGGACCAGAGTCTAAGAAGTTTCTGGTGGGGCTTTCAGACATCTTGGGCCCCCATAGCTGGGGTGGCAGAGCCTGACTCCTGGCCAAGGGAGGTTCTAGCCCAGAACAGAGGAAGCAGAGCTTCTGCCCTATTCCTGGGCCTCTGAGAGATCACTGGAGGTCTCTGCCTGACTCTCACTGTGTGGCACACACTTCAGATCGTAATGTATTTGAACGTATTCGTAATGCTGTTCTTTCAGTCACCTCTTCCCCTCACCTCTGTGAATTATCATGAAGAGTTCTTTAAGAATATAATAGAAGACAAAGAAAGATGCTATTAATGTTATTTTGCCAAAAATATTTTTGTAGCATAATATATTAATAAAAGACATTATGGATTCAACAGGAGGATTTCTCTGTGTGTTGATGGCCTGAAAAATTGGGGAAAGTGCCTTTGGGGAGGACCAAGGCCTGAGGCAGGGTCGTGGAGGAACTGGGACAACCCATTTTCTATGCAGAGACTCAGGCAGGCTCTGGGAGGGCAGTTTGGGCAGGGATCCAATGGCTCCAGAAGCCTCACGCTCAGTGGGGTCCAGGTGGCCCTCTCTAGCCAGAATGAGCTGCCCATGGCTCTAGAAGGAGTGGATCCCCTGAGCCACAGGCCTCAGACCTGGATGGAGTTTACCCTCAGGGCCTCCCTTGCTTTCACTCCCTCACTCCCGAAGACCTACTGATTCCTCCTCATCCATCCTGTCTCCTCTCTCCGTCCCCATTGCCCCAGCCCAGACCTCCTCCTCTTCCTCTGCACCACTGCCATCCTCAACTCTGCCCCCTCTGGTCCATTCTCCCCTCTGAGACCCAAGTGAGCTCCATAAACCACAAAAATGACTCGTGCCTCCCTTGCTTTTAAAACACTAATGAGGGGGCCACCAGCATCTCTCAGAGGCCCTGTGATGGTTACTTTCCATGGGACTTGAGGAGAGAGGGGCAGGTCACTGAGAAGTTTAGTGTGGGAGAGGTCTCTGTTCTGAAACCCCAGAGCCTTTACCAGAGGCAAGCCATTGGCCTCGGTTAGTGAGTACTTGCTGGCTCCTACTAAAAGTAAAGTGGGCTGTGTGCAGTGGGCCCACCCCTCAGAAAAAGGTCATAATGCAACTGGAAGCTAAGATTTATGGAGCATTTATTAGGTGCCAGACAATGTTCTGAGCACATTTGTCTTAAATCATTTCATTTGCACACCTCCGTTTTATAGTTAACATAACTGAGACACAGGGAGGTTAAGTAACTTGACCAGATCACACAGCCTGCAAATGCTGGAGCCAAGCCTGGAATCTACATAGTCAAGGTCCAACCCCATTCTCTTAGCTTCAACTCTGCTATGCTGTGCTGTCCTGTGAGGTGGGCAGAGAGGAATCTGCATCCCCATTTCACAGACTAGGGTGAGCTCAGGACACATCCGAGGCCCAGTGCAATTAGCCTCTCCCACATCCTGAAGGCGGCCCACACCTTTTTCCCCCGCACCAACTCTCAACAAAGGAATCTACAGGGAACCCAGCCGTGATGGTCTTCAGGGTTCACATCAATGGAATGAGGACTCCTGCTGTGACCTGTGACCCTGTGCTCTCTGCCCCACAGACACCGGCTGCTCTCAGGAAAGAAGGCTTCTTTCACCTACCCACCTGCAAGCTAAGTGGGAGAGTGAGAGCCAGGCCTTCTTTGGGGTAAGCAGTCCCAGGTTCAAGTGCCCACTGGAGAAGCTATGGACCAGGAATGGGGTCTCAAACACAGTGGAATGGTGGCTGAGGGCACCAGGGGCTCCTCAGGGCCCCTGACACACTACTCTGCATATGGCAGTGGAAGGCAGGAAGAGACACTCAAGTGTCTGTGCCTCTGTACTTAGTACACGGGAGTGTCTGCCCCTCCTAACCTGGGAGCCCAGGCCCAGCCCTCCTACCCTGAGCTCTGGGCTGGCCCTGCTGGGGTGCTCTTCTGGGGAGAAACCAAATGCCCCATCTGACATTATTAGATCATGAGATTCAGGGGCACCCACATATCAGCCCCAAATCTCTGTGGGCTGCCCCTGATCAGAGGCTTCCCTGTGCAGCCACAGAGCTCTGAGTTGGGCCCATGGGAGGAGCTACAGGGAGGTGGGGAAGAGCTTCCCAGAACCAGGACACGCTACCAAGGAAGTAGTGAGTTCTCCAAGAGGGAAGGTGTGCAACTCTTACTGGAGGAGGGACACCCTCCCCAGGGCAGAGGCTGGCTGGCTGCCATCTCTTTCTCCCTCTGTCTTTGTCTCTCTCTTGGTTGATCTCACACCTCTGTGCCCTCTGCCCCTCTCTGGACCTCAGTCTCCTTATTTGCATGGAAGCAGATAGGACAAATTATATTCACTAAAATTCCTGTGAAAAAGAGCAACATCTTTGTGTGTGGGGTTGAGATATGAAGAAAAACCACCTTTTCCCTCCTCAGAGGCGGCAGAGGGCAGATACTCTTTATGACCAGGGAGAGGAACTTTGTCCCTTTGTTCCTGAAAAGGAGGGCAAGAGAAAGAAATCAAGAGAAGAAGAGAAGTGAGGAGCCAGGAAGACGGAGGGAAGCTGAGGGAGGTGTGGACCATGCCTGCTCCATGGGGAGAAAACCTGCAGTCAGCAGTCATTTCCTCGGTGCCGGGAGAGGCCTCGCTCCAGCTGCTCTCCCAGCCACCAGTAAATCTCCATTGCTGGCGATAATTTGGAACAAGGAGCGACCATGGAAGGGGCTGATTTTCATGGCCAAGTTCACATGGGGTGAAGCAGAGGTGTCAAGTTCAACAACAGGATAAGAAGGTCACAAGAGTGTAAGTGCTAGGTAATCATGGACTCTGGGAGGGTTTGGACCCCAGCTATGGAGCAGGAACGTCCAGGCCATCTTAGTTGCAGGTGGACAGAGATAGTAAGCTAATACCTACCGGCCTTGAATTTCCATGAGCTAAGGAATACAGGAGCTCCAGAGCTCACTGAATCTGCAGGAAGCCCTCCTACCTCGTCACTACCTCCCAGGGCTGCCAAAGCAGAGGAAACACCCTGGCCTGGCTGAGGGCAGGCTGGGTGGGGTGAGGGTGGGGGCCTCTAGCTGCTGCTCACTGCAGCCAGCAAGCCAGCCAGACTGGGCTGGCCACTGTTACTGCATCATAAAAAGAAATTATTTTCAGAAAATATTCATAATACTCTGTTTTATGTCAGTTCTGGGCTTGCAAAACAGTTCCTGTGTTTTCTTTTTTGTAGTTTCCATTTCTTCCTCCCTGATCAGTCACAAAAGAGTGATGATAAAATCTCCAACCTGAAGACATAAGCCCCCAGGCAAGAATTGGAGACTCCCAGGCTTCCCAAAAGGTTCCTTCCTAGTTCTTACCACCTTGCCTTCCCTGAGGCTCTGAAAGGGTGGGAGGAGCTGAGCAGGAGAGTGACACAGGGGGTGGGAAGAGTGGTGCAGGGGGAGATAGACGGAAAAAAATGAAGAACATACAGAAAGATAGAGTGGACACTCAGGGAAGGAGAGGGAAACAACAGGATGAGAGACACAGAGGGAGAGACAGACAGACAGACTGTTGTAGAGAGAGAGAAAGGAAAGAATGTAAGACAGCAGTCAGAAGAGGCCTAAATGGAGAGAAAGAAAAACACAGACAAGAGAGGGTCAAGGTGGAGGGTCAGGACCGAGGGGAGTTAGAGCACAGCAGCATGTGTTGAGAGCAAGAACAACTCCGCATGGGTTCACTGAGTAGGTTGGAGCCTGCAATGAGGGGCCTGCGATGAGGAGCCCAGATGGATGGGCCTCTACACACAGGTCTGGGAGCAAGCAGGGTCCTCCTCCCAGGGCATCTTGAAAACATGAGTTGCTTCCAAGGCCTGCCTGGCTCCCCATATTGAGTAGAGCAGCCTGTCCCCTTTCACCCTCTCCCACAAAGGTTCTCCAGGCTCAGCCAGGTCATAGGCTGTTGGTCAGGGGGCCTCGGGCCTTAGCCTCATTTCTGTCATCTCTATAATGGGGATAATAACAGTACTTCTGGTACAGGTTGCAATGAGGTTTTGATGAGGTTGTGAATGTAAAACTCCCTGGAAATCAAGGCCCAGCACACACAGGCGAAGAGTTGTGAACCAGCCACGTGGCTGGAGGCCTGCAAGTGTTTCATCACGGCTGAGCACAGCCTGCAAGGCCAGGGCAATGTGGCTCGAGTGGTGGGCAGGGGCATGCCTGGAGGGGCAGAAGTTGACATCTTACCAGGAAGGCAGCGGGAGCTCCTGAGGTCAACTGTGTGACCTTGAACACCTCACTCAAGTTCTCTGTTTCTCAGTCACCCTAGGATTAATGAGGTTACCCCTGCATAGTGCTGAGAGCAATGTCTGCAACATATTAATAGAAGTCAGACCATGCCAGCATTATAGTGTATGATGAATCTGTGATTTTGCAAATCACCCTGGCTGCCCTGTGGAGGAGCGTGAGGGGTGGGTGTGCCCAAAACCAGGCAGGAAGGGAGGAGGTGCCAAGGAGGGGGTAAGCCTGGCTCTGGGGGCCTTATTTTCACACTTTGGTGTCTGTACTGAGAAGTTGGGTAGGGAAGATGTGCCCATTATCCCAGGGGTCTGAACAGTGTGTCCTTGGGGACCTAACTGAAGAGACCTAACTGACTTTGACCTGGAGGATGCGGGGAAGGTTGCAGCAGGAAGCTGGGCTCTGGCAGTGGGCTGAGTCAGGTGTGAGGGCTTTGCCCTGCGGGCAGCAGGAAGCCATGGGCAGCTTTAGAACCAAGCAGCAAGACAGAGTGTAAAGGCCTGATGTGAGAACCCAGTCATGTCCTCCCACTGCATCTCGTGTTCCCATCAGCAAAATGGGAGAGGATAGCCCAGCCCCACAGACTGCCGTGAGGACTTACTATACAGAGTTGGTGCCTGTGCTTTGCAGAACTCAGGTGCTCTGAGTCCTTTGCAGCAGTGAAGACAATGATGAAGATGATGAAAAAGCCCAGCTGCTCCCTACCGCATGCCATGCCCAGGCCCAGCAACGCCACGTGTGAAGTCACGTGGTCCCAGGACTCTCCCCATGATGGTTGGGAGTGGGCGGGCACGAGTAGCACCCCTGGGAGAGCCCTGACAACAACTGACTGCAAAGTTCTCCTTCCCCACTCCCTCTAGGGAGCCCACCTGAGCCAGACCCCAAAGCTCAGACACCAGAAGCTCCCCCTACCCTCCACCTCTGCGATTTGGATTTGGAGGGTGCCATCTGGCAGCTGCCACCAGGGGGTAGTGCTGCTCAGGCTGTGATCTCAAGCCCCAAACAGGTGACTTGAAGGAGAGAGGTTCAATGTGGGAGCTAGAGAGGACCTGACTGGCCTTCGAGGCTCTGCCCCTCATGGAACAGGTAGGGGACCACCAAGGGGAAACTGTCCTAAGGCATCTTGGCACATGTGAGGCGGAGGCAGAACCCCAGTTTCCTGACTCTCGAGCACCTCTTCTGGCCCCCAGAATACTGACTCCAGCTATCAGCCCCCACTTTTCCTCCAGGGCTAATTGTCCATTCTCCCTATTTTTGCCTGAAAAATGTCTTTGCGTTCTCCACAGCCTAGTTTAACTCTACCTCCTCGTAGAAGTCGCCCTGGTCCCCCAGGCTCACACTTTAAACCTCTTCTGAAGTTCAGGCTACACCTCCTACGTGCAGCCTTAGATTATGGATTCTTTATGTCTTGTGTGTGGCACGTCTTGTGCTGAGCTGGCTCTGCCTCCTGGAGACCCTACGAATGAGCGACGTCAGCAACGTCCTGCCTCAGCAGCCCTGCTCAGCTCCTGCAGACTCGCGCCTGTGGCTTCCTTTATGGAGTCCATCCGGCTCAGGTTGGGTTTCTTCTTTCCCTGCTGCCTTCTGTTTTTCCCAGCATTACTGTCTTTTCAAAAGAACCCTGCCTTCTTGTGATGAGCTCAAAGTAGGACACCTCTGGTTTTCTCCTTTCACCTCCTGGGATGCTTCAGGCTTAATTTGCTCTAGGACCCACTCATTTCTCTGTCTAGGGGTGCAGGATATCTGTCGTGCTCTCCTCCAGCTCCATATTTCAAATGAGTCCAATTTTTCCTGCCAGCCTTCCTCATTGTCCAACTTTCTCACCCATACATAGTAACTGGGAATGTGAGGGTGAGGTATGTCTTATCACCCTCTAAAAATAGAACAGACAGGGCTGGTCTGGCCTGTACGCAGAGACCAGGTCTCTTACCCATCTTTCCCTCCCCTGAGTGAACAGAGCCTTTCAGTTAGAAGACATGTGACTGATACCTCATTCATCAAACCTTATGTCTGAAGACTAAGCATTATCCAGGATTAGCACCAAATCTTGTACAGCACAGGTCTGAGCCTTCCCTCTTACATACATAGTTGCTCAGAGAAAACCTCCAAATCCATGTTTTTCAATAGGGCTAAGACCACCACCCACAGGGTGTTTTGAGTATCTGGGGCAGGGCTGGGGGGAGGCAATGGCTTCCAGACATTGGTGGGGACAGAGCACGACCATGGGTCAGGGCTGTATAAAGTCCCACCAAAGAACGAGCCTTGAAGCTGCACAATTTTTGTATGTCTTGCCAGACATTCATTCGAGGAGAAAAAACGTTTGTAATTATCTGAGCCTAGAACCATTCTATGCAAACACAAGAGGATTTTTTTCCAGTTTCAGTTTTGCGATTTCCAGTTTCAGAACGCACTGCATCTTACAGGAATGCAATTGCCATGTTCATTGAGAGATGAGTGTATTTTGGTTTGACCAAGAGCTGTTCACTGCGTTGAGAGCCACCTTACAGATGACACTGCTTGTATGATTAAGGCATCAGAGTGACATACCTCTGCCCCTCGGTACATTTTGCTGTCACAGTCAAGGTGACGCAACAGATGGAGCCAGTGTGTCGCTGCCTCACCGAGCTTGCTGCCGTCACTCTGCCCCAGCACTGTCACACCAAACTGCGTATCGCTTGGCCACCAACTGTTTTCCTTTCACTTCTCTTTTTCCTTATAGTTAGGGCAGTAAATTAATTTCTAATCATATGTGTAGGTGTGTTATAGTACCTACAGATTTCATCCCAGCACAGAAAGGGGCATTATAAAATGTTTGTCATAAAATGGAACATTGGACCTGGAAGGGCTGAGAGCCCCTGCTCTACAGGTTTTCTCTCAATTGCGAGCATTGAGAAGTCCCGAGGTGTGGTGCCAGTCCCTGTGATCTGGAGCGAAACCCTCTTATCCTATCCTCTAGGATTTTTTCAGCCTTTTTTGCATGACTTTCCAAAAGAGAGCAGCACCTTCCCAGCGGCAAGGAGGCCACGGGGTATATCGCAAAGAGCAGCAGGCCTGGGCCCAAGACTCTCTCCAGCTGTCCTTCCCTGGGCCCATCACTTAACCCTCAGCCTTGTTAGCCTCACCTGGGAAATGGGGCTAAGGGTGATTTCCTTTATGGGTAGTAATGGTGATTAACTGAGACAACTGACAGGAAGTGCTTCACATCTGTGACATCAGCATCAATGCACATGATTGCTGTTGTACAAAAGTACAGGAGCCTGTGCCTTGGATTTCCACAATCCCCCATCTTCCATCAGGGACCCAAAACAGGGTAAGTGGGAGATTACAGCTAGCTCCAGCCCCAGGCTGGTTCCAGTCCTGCCTTGCCACTGACTTCATGAACAGCTCTAGGCCCATGACAGCTCCTTTCTGAGATTCAGTTTCCCATTTGAAAAAAGAAAATGCAGAAGCAGATGATCTTCACAGAGCCCTCTAGCTTTGACAGGCTGGAATGTCAAGGTCTTTCTCTACCCTCCAACCTCTTTAAACTCAGCTTCCAAGCTTTGAAACCACCCCCTCTAAAAAGTCAGTTTGCATCAAATGCTGAAGCTTGCCAACTTGCTGCTGCCTTGAGTCCAGCAGCCAGGCTGTCTTTTAAAGGGGCCACTTGGCTTCTCCAGGACAGGGTGAGAAGCTCCAGCTCCAAGGTAGAAGCACTCCAAACACATTCAATCAGTCTGTCTTTAAACAGAGACCAAAGGCACAGACAGAGCACAGGGTCATCTGTGGCATGGAGAACAGGCCCAGGCAGACTTTGGAATCTGAGGCGGGAGGAGCAGCCATGGAGTGTGGATGTGGACAGGATGGGTAAGAGGGAGCCATCAAGAGGATTTTCCTGAGGAGGTGGGTACACACTTTTGGCAGCTACATAAATGTCAGGTGAGGAGGACTTGGGGAGATGTGCTGCAGGGGGGTCTGTGGCTAGGCAAAGAGACATTAACCAGGCAGAGGTCTTAGTGGTGTGGGGCTAAGGAGAGGTAGTGGTCTACAGCAGGACTTGGAAATCTAGATTGTGGATTTTAGATTTGATCAATGGCTGTCACTAAAAGTCTTTCATTTGAGAAGATGGAAAAAATCTTGTCTCTCTGGGATACTGAGGCTCCTAAGGAATGCAGGGGATGGTGGCTGGGCCAGGGAATTCAGGAGGCATGGAGGGCTGAGCCAACTCTCACAGCGGGCCCGGGCGCGCCTGCCAGAGCAGGAAAGAGCAACAAACACAGGCATGAAGCCCCGGTTGAAGGACCCCTGAATCTCCACACTGGATTTCAGCACTCTCACGGATCGCCTATCGGTGGGCACACAGGTTGCCAGCTCAGAGCCTTGTTAGAAGGGAACTCTTCGTCCACCACCCCTCCAAGCACTCCTAGTCCCATGCTTCGCAGGGACTGTGGCCAATGAGAAGAGGTGCTTGCCTGCTGTGGTTTATGCTCCGTGAGGCCGCTCCCTCCTTCTCAGAGACAGCTGCCCAGCCTGCTGCTCTGGCTCCAATATAGCATTTCCCTTTCAGCTTTTGAATTTCAAAGCAAACCTGAGGCTGACTGCAAACAGATGGATGGGGTCATAAAAATCCCCCAAGCAGGGAGCACAGAGGCTCATGGTAGTAAAAGAGGCTGCTTTGGAAGAACACATTCCTGCACCCATGCTGGGTTTCTGCCTCTCTGGGTACCTCCATGCCCTTTGCTGCAAATACACCAAACATGTCCTCTTTACCTTCTCCTATCTGAATTCTCCCTGGCTTTCAAGGCTCAGCACCAGGCCCAGATTTTCTAGGCTGCCTCTGTGACTTCATCTCCTAGGCCTCACACCTTCTATGTACCACACCCCACATGAAGCCACCAGGGTGCTCTCTTCTGAGCTCCTGGGATACTAATTCCCCATTCCCTTTCACGGTATCTCCTACATACCTCTTGGCATTGCTGGTAATATCTTTGCATACTTAATCTCTCAATATAGATCCTAGGCTTAAGATCAGAAAACACCTTCCTCTTCATGACCAATGCAGAGTTGGACACCAGGTAGAGGCTGAATCAAGGCTACCTGGATGCTTTTCATGAAAATGCAACTTTATGTAGCTTAAATAATAGTAGAGAGGAATGGGTGGAGTCCACATTACCTCTAAGCAGCTGCTGTGGGGATCAGTTATTATGCAACACAGGAAGTGTCATTGCATGGAGCGGTGAGGGATGCACTTCCAGGTTTCACCCCAATCAGGAAGTGACTTCACTCCAAAGGATGCTCTATTCTGTCCATAGAGTGCAGAAGAACTCCTGGCAGAGGGGACAAAGAGACAGAACCAAGAGCAGGATAGGGGAGTAAGCTGAGGGGCAGAACACAGTGCAGGCTTTGGAATTAGATAGCCGAGGGTCAAATCCCAATTCTGCAATTTGCAAGTTATTTGACTCTGTGCAAGAGACACAACCTCTCTGAGTCTCAGTTTTGTTATCTGTAAATGGAAAGGACAATAATATCTATCCTGCTGGATTGCTGAGAGTTGTCAGTAAGACAATAATGCTCAGCTAAGCATTACTATCAAAAAGAGCACTGCAGGCCAGGCAAATGGCAGGAGGGAGCCGGGACCAGGACATCAGTCTGACGTGGAGGAAGTGAGGGTTCCTCAGAAATGCACAGATAAGTGCTTCCATTTATAGAGGACTTGCTGTGTGCCACCAGGCATATACAGGACAACTCAATCTTTACAACACCCTTGTGACTAAAAAGGATTGTCCATGCTTTACCTTGAGGAAACGGAGATTCCAAGACATTAGGTGGCTTGCCTGTGGTCACCAGCCAATGTCAGACTCCAGGACCTGCACACTTAACCACTTTCCTATGCTTAAGGTAAAAGTTGAGTATTTGAGACAAAGGAACTAAAGTGTAACACAATGTTACTTGGAACTTTTCCTGGTATCTGCAAGTCATAACTGAGGCCCCAAAGCTAAAGACAATGTGTCCTCATTCAGAAGAAGGAAGCCAGACCACCCCTGCAGGACTTGCTAAGGAATAGCTAAGCTGGCTGAGCAGCCCATACACCACCCCTCCCCAACCAGCCAATCTGTGGGAGGACTGAGGCAGAGGACCCTCAGGGGAACGAGGCAATGAGGAATAGACAGACTATCAGAGCAGGAGCTGTGGGCGAGTTGGAAGATGCCAGCCACAGAGGGCTTTGACCCATCAGGGAGACACTCAGTGGCTCTGAAAAACAAACCTACGTGAGTTCTCAGCCAGAGGAAGAGCCAGCATTTGGACAGCTGCCACAGGGAGCTCGCTGCTGCCCTTCCCTCATCTCACCTCCCCACCCAGCCTTGCAGGAGCCCTGAGCAGCAAGCAGCCTCCAGTGAGGGGGAGAGGTTACAGGGCTTCCCCTGAATGGGGAGGGGAAACAAACACTTTGACTTCGATGAGAAATTTAGATTGATCTGGATCAGATGGGAGGTTTTAATACATGAAAAGGAGACTCTTAATTCCTGACAGTGACAGGGAAAGCTATCAGAGCTGCACAAGAGGTCATCCAGGGATGCAGAGGGGCCATCTACTCAGTTGACAGGGAGCAGTTGGGAAAAGAAATTGAAGTTGTATCTTTGTACCTCACCTACTCCAACCAGATCAATCAGAAGGTTACATTGGGAGACAAGGCCAGTGAAGTGGGCCACTCGAGCAGCATCAGGCAGGACAAAGTGAAAGAGAATCCAAACCAGGCCATCCCAAGGATCCTGCCCTCACTGCCCTGGTGATTATTCTTACCAGTTCATTTGTAAGGGGCACTGGGGGCCCATCTCAGAAGTCACTGATGTGGAGCTTCAGAACCACTGTCTATCTATGTGGTGTTCACAACACAGTAGCTCTGCTTGATTTTCCTTCCAGGTTTGGT